>BMAC01000486.1:315975-327386 GCA_014905375.1 Phtheirospermum japonicum
GCCGGAAACTGCCGTATTGATTAAATCCAGCCCCAGAGTACGATTCCGGAGGGAAAATAGGCTGTTCGCCGCCCTGATCGTCCCCCTCGTACCGTCGGGGGCTATCCGGGGAGTAACCCGGGCTATAAGACATTGGAAGCTATAAGAACAAAGGAAAAGAAGAGAATTACCTTAGACAACAACGAAGAACTCGAGAAGAACGGAACGAGGACGCGAAATGGGTCGAACAGGAAGTTACAAAAACTAGAGCACAAGTAATTTTCTTCCAAAGAAAGATATGTTTAGAAAGAGAGGGAAAATCAAGAAAGTTGAGAGAAAGTTTGCAAAGTGGAAATGAGAGGAATGAAGAGAAAAATGCAAGGGGCTGATGAAGTAGAAAGGGGGAGAATCTTGTGACATAAATGTCCAAAAAAGGACATCACATGCGGCTGACCGCAAGTACCAAGGACAGGCCTGCCAAAAGCTGACGGAGATTCCTGAAAAAGATTCCGTCACGAGACACGAAGAGGTCAGGCTGCAGGTGGGGCCAGCTTGAGGAGGGAAAACACCATGCGCGAGGTCACTCGGCTCCCGCAGACGACCTGAACTCAATGAGCCCGAACTTGAGCACACGCGCTCAACTCCACGCTCAGGGGCTTGTTGACGGTCGGCATTGCCCCCGAGGAGGATCCGAGCTCCCACCGAATATACTGTACCAGGTGAACGCCGATCAGGAGGATCAGTGAGCGGGACTCACGGCAGTCCGCCGATCTGGGCATACAATGTCGCTTGGGACCCCCGTACACAGAGCTCAGGGCCGCGCTGCTGGGCTGGATTCGCTTCATGTTGCCGGCATGAGCGCGCGGAACTCGCTGAAGACCCCCACGCAACCACCGCCGAGCTCTGGCCCACGTTGCCGAACTGAACTCACCACATGTTACCTGCATGGGCGCGCGGGATTCGCCGAAGATCCCCGCGCCACGCTGCCGAACTCAGGCCGCGCAGCCGAGCTGGACTCCCTGCACGAGGCCGGTCTGGACGCGCGGGACTCGCCGAGGATCCCCGCGCCATTCTACCGAACTCGGGCGCACACAACCGAGCTGGACTCCCTGTACGAGGCCGGTCTGGACGCGCGGGACTCGCCGAGGATCCCCGCGCCACGCTGCCGAACTCAGGCCGCGTAGCCGAGCTGGACTCCCTGCACGAGGCCGGTCTGGACGCGCGGGACTCGCCGAGGATCCCCGCGCCATGCTGCCGAACTCGGGCGCACACAACCGAGCCGAACTCACTGCACGAAGCCGGCCTAGACACGTGGGATTCACCGAAGATCCCTGCGCCACGCTGGCGAACTCAGTCCGCGCAGCCGAGCTGGACTCCCTGCACGAGGCCGGCCTGGACGCGCGGGATTCGCCGAAGATCCCCGCACCACGCTGCCGAACTCAGGCCGCGCAGCCGAGCTGGACTCCCTGCACGTGGTCGGCCTGGACGCGCGGGATTCGCCGAAGATCCCCGCGCCACGCTGCCGAACTCAGGCCGCGCAGCCGAGCTGGACTCCCTGCACGTGGCCGGCCTGGACGCGCGGGATTCGCCGAGGACGTCTGTTCCATACTGCCGAGCTCGGGTGCACCCTGCCGACCTGGACTCGTGACGTGTTGCCGATCTCCGAACCACCCTGCCGACCTGTATTCGCAGCATGCTGCTGGGCTCGGCAGTCTGCCGAGCAGGATTCTAACCTGGGACCGCAGACAACTCGAGTTAAGACCCTCTCATCCCGACCTGGGAACTCCGACCTGAGGGATATCAAGGAGGACAGATTCCTCATAAGGACTTGCCCGTTTTGGAAAATAGCTGAGTTCGGCATTAAGTCGGCGGAAATGTCTGAGGTCGGTACTTAGGCGGTGGATACAAGGATAGATATTTTCGGAATGACCAATGAGAGAGTGCCAGGTGTTTAATTAGGGTTAAGATGGAAAACTATAAATAGCCTCTCCAAGAAASAGAGAAGGGATCCCCAATTTTCTAGAGAGAGAAACATAGAGAGCTTTAGAGAGAGAAAGCTTGTATTTCAAGGTCAAGCATCTGTAAAAAGGGTCCGGCTAAGGCCGATCCGAACTGATTTTGAGGAATAAAAGTTAAGCACTTTTTCTCACTCGTTTTCTGCTATCTGATTGCTTTTCTACTTGTTATTCTTTGTTTTGTATTGGTTGTGTTACTCTTAACATAAACACACAGTTACGCAAATTACTTTTTTTTAATGCTTCAGTTTTATTTTTAAAGTTTGCTTGATTTTTTTGAATAATGGCCTTTTTCTTCTTTATTATTATTATTATTATTATTATTATTATTATTATTATTATATTGCCTTCTTTAATTTTTTGCTTATTTCTTTCTGAGTCTTAACCAGCTTATGACTGTTTCATGGGTCCCGATTTTCTTCAATTTTCATCTGATTGCAACGGTTATATGGCCCACTGCAATAAGCATGTTGTTGGTTCCCAGTTGACCAGAACAAATAAGAGATTAAGAAAACTAAAAGGAACACATTCAGGACGTATTGCTGTGTTTGAAATGGGCAAATCACATGTTGAAACAACAAGCAATTATGATATGCGACAATTGTAAGTAATTTAAATTGTTCAAACATTGCTCATTTTATTTATTTAGATTTTACATTCTTTGGAATTCTAAACTATAATGGTTTGATTTAATTGATTAATTTCTAAAGGTCTTCCATTTACTAAATTAGTTGTTGCATAATAACTTTGCGAATAATGGCATTTTTGTTTTATAAAATAATATTTTGTTTTTTTAATAGAACGGTAATATTCCAATTCATGAAGTTGCTTTTCAGACTATTAAGACGTCACAACTTAAAATTTTCAGACATTTTAATTGGTGTTAATGCTTAATAAGCAGTTTGTTTAGTTTTTTTAGGTCAACTTAAGAAAAAAATTGAGTAGACGAAAGTAAAGCTTCTCATAGTTGTTTGCTCGATTTATTGAGTAATGTATTCACACTAATACGACTCTTCTAACTTATTGTAGTTCAATATTTCACATGTATTTTTATTATTAGTATTAGTTTATTTTTTTTCCTTCTCATGAAGTATTCTCCATACATACACACCCCCACACTCTTTCATTTTCTAAATTTTGCCAATTTCAAAAATTAATGTTTTGGATTATTTCATATTGAATTTCAAATGACATGATGAGAATTTCGATTTTTTTTTTTAGGTTTCTTAGATTATTACAGCAATGTACAATTAATATCATTTGAATTGATTAGGTAACATACATAAATACACATGTAACTATAATTAAAAAAAATCTTTTGCCTTGAAATTTCTTTAATGGTTAGTCTTTGCTATGCAGGGCCAATAATTTCGAGTCCATGCAAAAATCATCAACATCAATATGAGAAGAGGATGGTATTACAAATCGTGTTCAATGTGCACCTTTAGAGTGGATGATAGAAAAGACAATTTTGTCTGCGCTCGGCATGGTTCCAATACACCAAAGCTGGTGTAAGTTTCGTAAATGAATTCCTTAAATTTACTATTAGTATTATTTAATTACGCATCAGCCAAATTTTAACTTAGCAATCAAAATTGAAGACTTTCGGGACTGCTTCAAAAAATATAGTGATTTTCACCGCTTCCACTGCTACTGTTCTTCACAATGATGGAATTGAATTTGATTTCTTACGTTTGTTAGACTATTCGTGTATCATGGTCCAAGCATGTCTTATACCATCGTAAAATTAAATATATTCAGGGGAGGGGGTAACACAGAACAAATATATCTCAGCAAATGCAATTGTAGATCTCACAGTATGATTAAAATTGTTATTTAAGGAGATCTGAGAACTTACACATTTTTGACGAGCTGTAGGTCGTTGGTGAACAGTGGAATGATGTGAGATTCTTGAACGATCGTGAGTAGTTAAGCTTTTTTGCAAAGTGAAAATGGTGATTTTTTAATTGGAATGGCGTAAAGTGGTAGAGTGAAGGAGGTGAAAAGGTTTTATGTGTTGGGAGGCGGAAATCTGATGGGACAGATAGGAGCGGGAGTTAGTAGGGTTTATTCAGGGAATGTTTTGGGCCATTAATTTTCAGGCCCACTGAATTTATTATACTCCGAGAAAATGAGGGTGTGACGCGTGTCCGACAAAGGGGCAGGCAGCATTTAATGAAGTTTTAAAAGAGATGGGATATAAAGGAGAGGGCGTGTCTTGACTTTATGGTTCGTTTATGATTGCGATTTTGAATTATTGAGGCTTGTTGTGGCTGCAGGTCGTTGAAGGAGTGGTATATTTTCAGGTCGCCCAGTGTAAAATCTTGAGATTTAACTTGGGGACTTGTGCGCGTGGGGTCATTCAGTACGTTAATGATTGTGTGATTCAGATTGTCATAGTTGAAGGATATTTGATTAAAGTCTTGAGGTTGTTTTTTAGAAGGTGATCGAAAGAGTGAGCTCGGTGCGTCGGCCTTTTGTAGGTCGCAGGTGTGATTAATGATCTATAATAGATTATTGATATTGTTGCTCGATGAGATCGAGCTGGGTAATTCTGAAATATGATTTTATGAGGTAGAGTGATGGTTTGTGTACATGTGTTGTTTGTGTTTGTTTGATTTCATGTTCACATATCCTACCTGATTTCATACCTCAGTCAGCTAGAACATGGGGGACTAGCTGATGTGGACCAAAATGTCTATATGTGATATTACGTGGTGTATATGGTTATTTGTGGAAATTGGTCCTATCTTTAGGAGAGGTTGTGCCTCCTGGAAGATGGGCGAGCTGTGTTATGTCTTTGAGAAGTGAACGAGCTGAAGGCTGTTCCTTAAAAGTAAGCGAATTGATGTGTCTGTAGTAGCGACCTGTAGTATGAGGATGAGTTCTCATATAGGGTCGTGATCTCTGGTGGGTTGGGCTGAGTATTTGAGCCTGATTGAAAGTTTAAATATGTGTATGGGCCTAGTGGGCTGTATGTCCGGGCTTATTTCGGTAATATATTGAGAAGTTTCATGTTTATGGGAACTTATCATATGAGAAGAGTCCCAATTGAGAGTCGGTGAAAGAGTCATGGTATGAATGGAATTATGTTTATGTAAGGTAACCCTAGATATTGGAAGATTTCTCCTATCTCTATATAAAGGGGTGTATGCCTCTTATTAATAACTAACGCCATTATTATTATTTGACCGCATTATTTACATTGGAAAGAGAGAGAAGAGTTTGATTTCGCTTATTAACTTAAGCGTCGGAGGGCCTTAACGGGCTCGAAATCCGGCCCGTTTTAGGCATTGTTTTGCAGGATCGACGAGGTCTCTGTGACGATTGTGGAGGGCTTAGAGGTCGCTGTGACGAGTTCGGAAGCAATTTCAGGTCGCTGATCTCTCTTTGAGGTTAGTACCCCCTTTATTTAATAGCCCAACTTTTTGGACTTATCAAATTGGCGCCGTTTGTGGGAAAGAGGGACATCGAGTCTTTGAGCGAAAGGCGTGAGAGATTTCGTAAACAAAACATGAAGGATGGCAACATAATTCCGTGGACTTTACAATACAGTTCTCTGTCGAACAACAAGAAGAACAAGAAGAGCAGACTGGCGGACATTAACGAAAAAGATGAGGCAAGGGATGGAAAAATGCCTCCTCAGGCGGAACCAGTTGTCCAAGGTACCGGTAACACACCACCGCCTTCCCCAAGGAAGTGTGAGGGAAAAGGGTTGGCGGAGGACGCGGAGATGAAAACACTAGAGGCGGAGGCACAAAAGGCGATTCATGAAGAGGTGAAAAACGGGGAAGAATTACTGAAGGACAAGCCCTGTCAGAGTAGAAAGGGATTTTTGGATGGACTTATGGATTTCGTGCCGCTAGAGAAACAGGAGGAGTTACGCAGCTACTTAGCAAGCGAGCTGAGTACGGGGAAGGAAAAAGGTGGTAGATCTCATAGCGAGAAGGAGGAGGAGTCGGCGGTTAGGAAAGTAGAGCGGGGCGAGAAATCTACGTCGAAAAGATTATCTCATAAGAGAGGACGGAGTACGCGGAGAAAAGGGGATGCTTCTAGTTCCACCTCATCCGTAGGCTCTTATGTTCGTAAACGATGAGCGAAAGGAGTGAAAGTAGGGCGAAGTCATTACAGGCGAAGTAGTCGACGGCATAATAAGTATAATAGTGAGAGCGAGACTCCGACCTCTAACACGGGTAGTGAGTCTCAAGAGAAAACCAAGAAGAGCGGCAATGTGTTCAAGGAAGGAAAGGGGGAAAGCGAGATGGGACCACATAATAAGGCCTTTAGAGAGCTGCAGGAGGCCATGCTGAAATTACAGAGACGAATGGATGGAGATAGGTTTGAAGGAGAAGGAGGACATCCTTTCTCGGAGGAGATGATGCATGCAGCAATGCCTAAAAACTATAAAGCATTGGAGTTGCAGTATCGGGGGTTAACGGATCCAGTCGATCACCTACAGCTCTTTGAGAATGCGAGAATGTTACACAGTTACACGGATGCCGTGGCATGCCGGGCTTTTGTGTCCACCTTGAGAGGAATCGCGCAAAATTGGTTCCATCAACTCCCGCAGGGGAAGATCACCAGTTATCCAGTATTACAAGCTGCTTTTTTAAAGCAGTTCTCTAGTGTTCGACAGGATGCGAGGACGGCGCAGTCACTCTTTACCATGGTACAACGACCTAGCGAGACGCTTAAACAATACGTTAACAGGTTCACCGGTGCTACTTTGGGGGTGCCCACTGCCACTGACGAGATGAAGGCTGGAGCTTTACGTCAGGGACTAAGGAGAGAGGACTTGCGTAAATCATTAGTGAAAAAAGAGGCACGAACGTATGATGATGTCCTGGCAAGATGTCATAAGTATATACAGGTGGAGGAGGCCGAGGAGGAACATCAAGTGCATTTTGGCAGGTCGGATGCAGATGCGCGAGAAGTCATCCCGAGAAGAGAATTAAGGAGAGAATCAAGGAGGGGAATGCGCGGGCTCCTGGATTCGAGTGCCGGGGTTAGTGGGAGACAAGAGGCGAGCACGCGCGATTGGAGACAAGAAGATTTTACACCATTAATTTATCTGCGGGCTAAGGTGTTCAGTATTATGGAGCGTTCTATGCCTAATGCCATACAATGGCTAGAGGATTGCACACCTATCCCCACTCATCCCAAGACTGCCTCCTTCTGGCGATTTCACAATAATTACGGACATTTCATTGAGAAGTGTAGGCACCTCAAAGAAGAAATAGAAAGACTGATAAAAGCAGGGCATTTGAAGGAAGTAATTTATAAGGAGAGGGAGCCGCGCGAACAAGTGCAGGCGTTACCTCCACCGCCGCCGAGGAGCCCGCCTCAGCAGCAGGTCTCGAGGCAAAGACGGCAAGGAAATCAGAGACAGGAAGGGCCGCGTAGAAATAGAGGGAGAATAAACATGATTTCTGGAGGACCAACGGATGGTGATTCCAACAATGCGAGGAAACAGCATGTTAAGTCAGCTCGTTTGGGCATAAGAGAGGTCACCAGTGTGAGCAGCCAACCTCAAGTCGCAGGGCCAGTCATTTCTTTTGGCCCCGATGAGAGGCGCGGGTTACAGGAGGATCACAATGATGCATTGGTAATTGAGGCGGAAATTGAGGGTTATGAAGTCAGCAGGATATTTGTAGATAATGGGAGTTCGGTGAACATCATATATACAGACTGCCTTGATCGGATGGAAGTAGATAGAAGAGTGCGGTCYGTGAACACYCCCATATATGCTTTCAATYGGGCGCAYGTMAATACAGAAGGCGAGCTYAKGTTGRAAGTAGTGTTGGGAAYAGATGAGTCGAGATTGGAGAAGAACTTAAAGTTTTTAATCATCCAGGGGAGGTCGGCCTACAACGTGATACTGGGACGACCTGCCCTTAATGCGTTTCAGGCAGTAACATTGACTTATCACATGAGTATCAAGTACCCAGTTGGCAATGGAGTGGGTGAGGTTGTCGCAGAACAACAGGTCGCCAGATCATGTTATCAGATGGCGTTCAGGAAAGGGTTGATGGAGAACAAGCGAGAGAGAAATAACGATCAATCGAAAGGGGTGCTCAATCCCAAGAAAATGAAAGAACATGAGAACTCGGTTCGGCCGAATGAGGAATTAATGGAGATTTCCCTGGAAGAAGAGCGCCCGGAATATACCACGAGAATAGGTACCCAAATACCTGAGGCGTTGAAGTACGAGCTGATAAAGCTGTTAAGAGAATTTCGGGATATATTTGCGTTTGGAGATGGAGAGTTGACAGGGGTATCACCAGAGGTCGCGCAGCACCATTTAAATGCGGATCCAGAGGCGAGGTCAGTGAAGCAGAAGAGGAGGCATTTTGGGTCAGAACTGGACAAGGTGATTGAAGGAGAGGTACAGAAGTTGTTGAAAGCAGGTCACATAAGAGAGATTCAGTTTCCAGAATACTTGTCTAACGTTGTGATGGTACCAAAACTAGCTCAGAAGTGGAGTATGTGTGTAGATTTCCGTGACCTGAATAAAGCATGTCCTAAGGATCATTATCCTTTGCCGTGAATTGATCAGTTGGTGGATTCTACCTCGGGGTGCGAGCTGTTGAGTATGATGGATGCTTCGCAGGGGTATCACTAAATACCTTTGGCAAAGGAGGATCAGCCCAAAGTAAGTTTTGTTACTTCCACAGGTACTTACTGTTTCTTGTCCATGCCCTTTGGATTGAAGAATGCAGGAGCGACCTATCAACGGCTGGTGGATCGCATGTTTAAGGATTTGCTGGGGTCCACCATGGAGGCTTATGTCGATGACATGCTGGTGAAGAGCAAAAAAGCAGAATCCCATGTCGAAGATTTGAAGAAGACGTTCGTTATCCTGAGACAGTATGGAATGAAGCTTAACCCAAAGAAGTGTGCGTTTGGAGTGTGATCAGGGAAGTTTTTGGGTTACATGGTGATGGAACGAGGAATCGAAGTGAACCCAGAGAAGGTGTGAGCTATTTTAGAGATGTCGCACCCTCATACGGTGCAGGATGTGCAGGTACTTATAGGGCGCATTGCAGGTCTTAGCCGTTTCATTTCTAGGTCGGCGGAGCGGGGCATCCCCTTTTTTAGGGCGCTAAGAAAGGGATCCAGGTTCGAGAGGACACAGGAAGCTGCGAGTGCATTTGATGATCTGAAAAAATACTCGGCAGAGATACCACTGTTGACCAAACCAAACCCGGGAGAGGATTTGATTTTATATATATCCGTGGGGGAGGTCGCAGTGAGTTCTGTCCTGATAAGAGAAGAAGCGGGTTTGCAAAAACCTATTTATTATATTAGCAGGATGCTGCGGGGAGATGAACTGAAGTATACCGAGCTGGAGAAAGGAGGGTTTGCATTGGTTTGTACGGCCAGGAAGTTGAGGCCTTATTTCCTGAGCCACAGAGTGAAGGTGCGTACCAACTTGGCCCTCAAGCAAGTCCTGGGCAATCCAAATGTGTCAGGGCGGTTGGTGAAGTGGGCAGTGGAGTTGAGTGAGTATGACGTGGTTTATGAGCCAAGGGTGGCTATCAAAGCACAAGTATTGGCGGATTTCCTGCAGGAGATGACGAGGGAGGTCGACAAGAATAAAGAAATAAAAGCGTGGACCTTGTATACAGATGGATCGACTATGGTATCAGGATCAGGTTTGGGCATTATGTTGGTTAGCCCGGACGGAGAGAATCTGGAGTTTGCGACCAAATTAGGGTATAAGGCGTCCAATAATGAGGCTGAGTATGAAGCCGTGTTACAAGGAATAAAAATGGCAGACGAGGTAGGAGCGCGCAAGTTATGGGCTTACACAGATTCCCAGTTTGTAGCTCGTCAGTTTGATGGTTCTTTTGAGGCTAAAGAAGAACGCATGGCGATGTATCTGAGTAAGTTGCGAGAGGAAGTGGTTCGTTTCGAGGAATTCAAGTTAGAACATCTGCCTCGAGCTAGAAATACACGGGCAGATCAGCTCGCTCGGATAGCAGGAGCACTGAGGACTTGTGACACTTGCAGGATTACGTTGATGGAGTTGAGCCACAGTAGCATAGAAAAGGGAGAAGAAGTTATGGAGATTGAGGATAAGGATGATTGGCGATCACCCATTAGGGATGTTCTCCTTAAAGCGCAAGAGGGCGCAGAGAAATTGACAACAAAAGAGGCTAGAGTTGCAACTCGTTTTTGCGCTATTAATGAGGTATGGTATAAAAGGTCGCGGTTCGGACCTCTTCTTAAATGTTTGGATAGAGAACCCGGAATGGAGGTGTTGAGAGAAATACACGAAGGGTACTGTGGAGATCATGCGAAGGGAAAGGCATTAGTGGGCCTTTCGCTGCGAGCAGGTTTCTTTTGGCCTGGGATGAAAGCTATGGCTGGCGAGCTGGTTCGAACATGTATAAAGTGTCAGATGCATGCTCCGGTTATTAATATACCGGCGGAAGAAATGATAGTCATGAGCTCGCCGTGTCCATTCGCACAGTGGGGAATCGACATAGTGGGTCCTTTCCCAAAGACTCCGAGCAATAAAGAAAACTTGGTGGTGGCCATTGATTACTTCACCAAGTGGGTGGAAGCTGAGGCCGTCACAGGAATAAGCGACCAACATATCATGGACTTCATCTTTGATAACATATTTTGCAGGTTTGGAGTACCACGAGTGTTAGTCTCTGACAACGGGACTCAATTTAATGGGCGAAAAATGCAGAAGTGGTGCAAAGATATGGGGACGAAGCAACGATTCGCTTCTGTGGCGCATCCCCAAACCAACGGGCAAGTAGAAGTTACTAATAAAATAATTGTGCAGGGACTTAAGCTGCGATTGGAGAAAGCGGGCGGACTCTGGGAAGACGAGCTTGCGTCTGTCATGTGGGCCTATCGAACGACTCCCCGAACCACCACGGGGGAGTCGCCGTTCAGTTTGGTTTATGGGATGGATGCGGTCATTCCAGCCGAGATAGTTGGAGGTTCACAGCGTTTAACGACATTTAACGTGGAGAAGAATGAAAGATTGGCTGGAGGAGCAATCGAAACGATTGAAGAGATACGAGAGAAAGCTGCAGCTCGTGTTAAACATTATAAACAAAGGGTACAAGCTGCTTTTAACAAACATGTTAAGCATCGTTGTTTTCAGGTCGGCGATCTGGTGTGGAGAAGAGCTGATGCTCTAAAGATGACCAAGAAACTGGAGCCAAACTGGATTGGGCCCTTTAAAGTGATAAAGGTATTGCGAGGCAGTGCATACATACTCGAAAGTGCAGATGGGAAGATTTTACCCCGGAGTTCGAACGTGTGTCATTTGAAGAAGTATTACGCATAGAGGGTGAATCGCGGGAGAAGGTAACTCTGGTCGGAGGGCACTTCTCCCGCAGAAAGTTTGTGTGGGAAAGATAAGACGAAGGATTTTGTTTGTAAGGGCTTATG
>BMAC01000486.1:336077-372990 GCA_014905375.1 Phtheirospermum japonicum
CAATTTTGTTCGAAAGTGGGAATTTCTCATGAATTTTCCTCTTCTATTACGCCTCAGCAAAATGGCGTAGTAGAAAGGAAAAATAGGTCGTTAGCTGAAATGACTAGAACAATGTTGATTTCGAATGGAATAGCTAAGCGTTTTTGGGCTGAGGCAATGAACACTGCTTGCCACACTATTAATAGGGTGTATTTCAGGCCTGGGTCTTTTGTTACCCCCTATGAGTTGTTAATGGGAAAAAAACCTAACTTAAGTTACTTTCATGTTTTTGGGTGTGTCTGTTTTGTTTTAAATGATAGAGGATACCTCTCTAAACTTGATTCTAAAAGTGACAAATGTGTTTTCATGGGGTATTCCCAAAATAGCCATGCATATAGATTATTTAATCTTAGGACTAGATGCATGATGGAGTCTGTGAATGTAAAATTTTATGATTTGGTTAGTGGGGTCAAACCAGCTGAGGACAATGATCTAGTGTATGTTCAAAATCCTCAAAATTTTTCGAATGCTTTAGATGAAAGTGCAGGTACAGGATCTGGAGCAGCAGAGGATTACAGCACTGGTGACATGTCACCAGACCCAACACCAGTTCCTGCTGTAGCAGACAGTGTTGCAACCAGTGATTTAACACCTGTGCCAACACCAGTTCCAGAAACCCCTGAATCAGATTCAGACTCCAATGAGGACAATTATGACACTCAAATCGACCTGTATCAGAGGGATATTCCATCTAGAGTTCAGAGGAATCATCCAACAGGACAGATTATTGGAGATATCGACGAGAGGAGCACTAGAAAGAAGCAGATAAATTTCAAAGAAATGGTAAGGTATGTCTGTTTGTCCTCTAACTGCTCTCAAATTCGGTACACCTTATTTCTTGCTAAAACAGAGCCAAAAAGAGTAGAGGATGCTCTGAAGAACGAATTCTGGATAAGAGCGATGCAAGAAGAGCTGAAACAATTTGCAAAGAATGATGTTTGGCAATTAGTTCCTCGCCCTGAAAACACGCATGTCACTGGAACCAAGTGGATTTTCAAGAATAAAATCGATGAAGCCGGAAACATTGTTCGGAACAAAGCAAGGTTAGTTGCACAGGGATACACTCAAGTTGAGGGTATCGACTTCGATGAAACATTTGCACTGGTAGCACGCATAGAATCGGTAAGGCTTTTAATTGCAGTTGCTTGTCATTTGAAAATATCTCTGCATCAAATGGACATTAAGAGTGCTTTTTTAAATGGTGTTTTGAGTGAAGAGGTGTATGTTGAACAACCCAAAGGTTTTGTTGACCATGACAAACCTAATTTTGTTTTAAAACTGAAAAAGGCCTTGTATGGCTTGAAGCAAGATCCAAGAGCTTGGTATGAGAGGTTAACTCAACACCTTTTGTTTTTAAACTTTAGACGAGGTGAGGTTGATAAAACCTTGTTTCTTCTCAAAGCAAATAAGCACATTCTTATTGTTCAAATTTATGTGGATGATATCATTTTTGGATCCACAAGTAAACAGATGGTGAAAGAGTTTATTGATCGAATGTCCGACACGTTCGAAATGAGCATGGAAGGTAACCTTTCTTACTTCCTAGGTTTTCAAATCAAGCAACTTGATGATGGTATTTTTCTTTCCCAAAACAAATATGCGAACAATTTAGTAAAGAAATTTGGGTTAGAAAACGAGAAACCTAAGAAAACTCCTTTGGGTAAAACAGGTAAACTAACTAGAGATGATGCTGGGGCTAATGTAGACAACACGGTCTATAGAAGTATGATAGGGAGTTTACTCTACTTAACTGCAAGTAGACCTGATATAATGTATAGTGTGTGTTTGTGTGCTAGGAATCAAGCGAATCCTAAAGAGTCACATATGAAAGCTGTTAAACGAATAATCAAATATGTGGCTGGAACTAGTGAATTAGGACTGTGGTATACTAAAGATACTTGTACTGAACTTGTTGGATACACTGACTCTGACTGGGCAGGTGATGTGGTAGATCGAAAAAGTACGACAGGGGGATGCTTCTTCTTAGGTAGTAACCTTGTTTCCTGGTATAGTAAGAAACAAAACTGCATTTCTCTCTCAACAGCTGAAGCTGAGTATATAGCAGCTGGAAGTGCATGTACGCAACTTCTTTGGATGAACCAAATGATCGAAGACTACGGTCTTCATAGCAACATTCTGACCATACTCTGTGATAACACGAGTGCCATTGACATCTCTAAAAATCCTGTCCAGCACTCTCGAATAAAGCACATCGACATCAGGTATCATTTCATCCGAGACTTGGTTGAGAGAAAAATAGTGAGTCTTAAACATGTGGGGACAGACGATCAGCTAGCAGACATATTCACAAAGGCATTAGATTACGAGACCTTTTCTCATTTGAGAAGACATCTCGGTATGTGCATCGTCTAGTCTGTGTTATGTTTGATGTTGTGACACCCCAGAGTTGTCATCAGTCACAACATCTGTAATACTTTGCATGCATTTTTAATTTTATTTTTCATACACATAAAAAATGCATTGGGTCTGTTTTATGGTGCAAAAAGATCATTGTTGTAATAAAAGTGATGACAAAAAGGCTAACCTCTTAAAAAAAAAACGGTGATTGTGAATCTTTCCCGCAGAAACTGGCTTTCTCCCAGGTCCAAAAACAAAAGGTGTTAATAGCAATTGCTAAAGATAAGTTATTTTTCTTTAAATCCAAAAGAAAGGATGAAGAAAATCTGGATTATAAAGGTCCGATCTTTAAATTTCACCTTATTGAGAGATTTTGACGTTGTCATTAACTTGGGTTAAGGGGTCTGATTTCATTGACTTCACCACAGTAATGTTAGCTATAATGTTATCAGCAATGAAAAACAACATTGATCAAGTCACCAAAAACATAAGTTTTTTTTTTGTTTTTTTTAGGTCATTTTTTTTAGGCATCAATTTAGGACATACATACTTTGTGGATTTTGCCTAACAGCTGTACGTTGTTTCCCTCGTGCTTCTGTCTTGCTCTAAAATCTTTTAATCACGTCGAAGGTTGATTATGCTTGTTTGTTTCAGTGGTGCTAAAATCTTGGGTTGGAAAGGTAATAAAAGATTATTTTGGTCAAAGTTTTATTCAACGAGTCTGCTTTATGTTACTATAGTGATGGTTTAAATCTAACAAAATCCTTTTAAAATCTTGAGATTGAGAAGACGTGTGTTTATGGGTTAGTTCTGTTTGGTTTATTTAAGGGGGAGTGGGATTGTGTTTCTTTTTTTTGGAAGATTTTTTTTCCTTTCTTTCTTTTCTTCTCTACAGCCAACGGTCACTTCTGGCAAAATAAAAGGAGGCTGATTGTTACTTTTTATGCACATATTTCTAGGGTCCTCCTCTCCGTCTTATACACTAACCCCTATTCTCTCTCTTAGTCCCTTTCGGTTTTTTTCTCTCTCTTCTCTATCTCTTTTCAGATTTTCTAAAGGGATGACTTCTCCAAAAAGGACACCGGAACTTTCTGCCGGAGATCGTAATCCGCTTGCCGAGGTTGTCCGAAATTTACCTCGAGTCGGCGGGCTGGATATACGAGTGGAGATGGGTGGTGCCGTTCCTCAAGACCCGTCAGCAGTTTCATCACCTTCGCCGAGTACCGAGCTGGTTACTGTTCCGGTCGCTGTTGAAGCTCCTCCGATAGCCCAATTGTTTCCTGGTCAGGCGGGAAGTGAAATTGATGTAGATAATCCGCCTGATCTTCCTTTGATTGCTGATTTATTTGGGCGAATTGGGAATCCCTCTCTCAAGCGGTCGAGGCATTTACGGAACATTCCGCCGGGAGTTGTGCCACCGGCTGTTCCAAAAAGTCAGGCCGGTCCCAGGCGTCAGGTGCCCCTCGAGCAGATGAATTTTCGTGAAGATGTTACGTTTCTGACAGATCCAGACGATGATGAATATGTGCCCACTGCTCCGGTGACTGCTCCAGTTGTCACTCCGGTGACGTCTCCGATTTCACGCCTGGAGAAGCTTAAGCGAGGTCATCGCAAGCAGCTGGTTCCTCGGGCTGCTAAGAAGGCTCCTCCAAAACCTCTCAAAGTGTCACCGAGATCCACATCAACTGAGTATTCCAGTGCCCCTTACGAGGTTCTTGACTTCATAACTGGTGAAGTAACAAGTTCCTCCGTGCCAAAACCTCCTGGCTCTTCTGTTCCTGTGGCTCAGCCTGAGCCAGATTTTGATTTTGGATTAGAACACTCCCCGGATCCCTCTGATGATGTTCTTCTTCGTGATCTCCTCCCTCCAAAGAAGTCCAAAAGAAAAGTGTCTGCTGCTATTCCGACTGTGGATGTTGGATTTGCTGATTTATCACAGGTGCCAACATCGCCCTCTGCTGATCAGTCGCCACAACCGATGAATGTTGCAGACTCACCTGCTGTTGACCCAGTTACTTCGGCCACCTCTCATCGCTCCACTGGCTCTGGTGAGGCTCCCTCGCCGGATGTTGAGATTGAGGACATGGAGSCCTTKTCCATGCAWTTTTTMACTGGAGATGCGGAAGAGRTGTTTTCAAAGTATCAAGGRCYTGGKATTATTGCTGAGCGACGGATCCCTGTTGAGCTTTTCGAATGACAAAATATGATTGCCTTTTTAAGGTTTAAAGGTATGTACTCAACGGTTTCCACTGCTATGCCGTATGTTCGTGATGTGGTGCTTGAGTTTTATGCAAATTTATGACCATCTGTGGCCAATCCCAAGTCTTTGAACTATGGGAAGGTTTTTGTCCGTGGGTCTGTGTATATCTTTACTCCTGCTCTTATTAATGAGATGTTTGGCACTGAGGAGTATCACGGTGATTCCACCGTCGATGATATGGGTGAGGTGGTTCGTTTTCTAACTGGAGGGTTGGTTGATAAGTGGGTGGAGCAGCTGCCTAGTACTCGTTTGAGCTCCCTTTACTCTGTATTGCACAAGATTGCTTTGTGCAATTGGGTGCCGACCACGAATGCAACGGTAGTTACATGCCCGCAGGCTATTTTTCTGTACAAGGTTGGCTGTGGGTTGAAGTTTGATTTTGGGCAGATGGTTTTTGATGCGGTTACAAGGTTCGGCATTTCTAGGGTATACTCCTCTCTTTGCTTTCCGTCACTAATTTTTGGGTTGTTGGAAAAACAAGGCTTTAGGCCTAGTCGTGATGATGTGCTGACTGGGCATCTGATTTCTCTTTGATATGAATTGTGCCTTTTCTATTTTCTGGTTGCAACAGGCATCTGATTTCTTTTTCCAATCATCTCAGTGCCGCGTAGCAAGAAACAAACTGTTGCAGTGGTCTCCACATTGAGATCTAACAAGAAAGTCTTGAGTCCGGAGGATAAGGTTGTCATAAATTCATTTTTGTGTGATTGGATAAATGACTTTGACTTTCCCACTTCGCATTTTTCTGATTATTAGGTTGCTTGTTCCTTCTCATCAGTGGAAAGCGGCAGAGTTGCACGAAGAGGAAGAAAAACCTGAGGATACTTACGAAATCTTCGAGAGGAGACGATAAAGGGAAATAGAGGTTTGGATATGTTGCCATTTTTCTTTTCATGCTGTTCGTAATTTTTCTCTAACCTCCATACTATTGCAGCAATGGCGAGCACAACAGGTTGCTAGTGGGAGGCCAAAGARAATGCTAATTTTCAGCCATTGGGTGGTTAATGGTATTGATAGTTAAATCTACTATTTATAGTTGTAAAAGTTCTTGTTATAGCCTTAGAATCCAAATCTTCATTTGGAGATATTGATGAGTTCATGTGTTCCAGCACCTAGAAAGCCCTTGACGCCTTTTTCAAATGATATTGAAGAAATTTGGATGATTAGAAGTATGTGTTGAAGAATTTTGGATGTTTATTAATTAGGTTGGTTTTTGTCTTTTGGATTTAAATGTGACTTTGATGTGGTTAAAACTAGTACTTTGTGCAGTCCATACGTATTGGATTTTTCGAATTATATGGCTTGCTTCGATGAATTTTACCTTGTATAGTTGAGTTGGGATCTAATTTGGTTGGATGGATTATTAATGGATTATGTTTTTGCTTTTGTTTTTGGGTGAATTGTTCGGTGTTGTCCGTTTATTGTTTGGTTAGGTTATGGATTGTGTGAAATGAATCGGTTACAAATTTGCAGGTGTGAATCGCCTAAAATGGCAAATTTCAAAAAAAAAATAATAATATTACAGTGATTTTACATCGGTTTTTAATTGACCGATGTAAGTTTACTCACATATTGCATCGGCTATTTATATAACTGATGTGAATTTACCAATGTTTACATCGGAATCTTCATACCTTTACATCTGTTTCTAGAGAACCGATGTAGTATAATGCATTGGTTGTAGAACTGATGTTAAATGCTTAGAATAACCGATGTAAAATCTATTTTCTGTAGTAGTGTAAGTACCATTTGCAACAACTTTTTCCTTGTATAAACCATTAGCAACGTCAGAATTGGGAGGACATGTCGTTCCAATATCTGAAACACAATAGGGAGGACAAATATTGGCACGACAAGTCGTGCCTATTAGTTCATGGGTTTTAGGGACGACAATTGTCGTTCCTATATAACTATAGCCTCTTAGCTATAGGGACGACAACTTTGGGACGACATGTCCTCCCAATAGACAAGTAGTAATGAAAAGAACTTGTATAGGGAGGACTTTTGTCCTCCCTCTTAACCTCAATTCTTGTAGTGGTAAAAGTTCACATTCTTTAGAAAATGTTCTTTCTTATTATGAAAAAAAAGTGTGCTGCAAGTTTTTATCTCTTTCCTTTGGATTTCAAATGGACATCTACATGGCTGCACATATTTACTCATTTGGTTTATTCTCTTTTTGGTTCGGATAGGTTTAGGTAAAGTTTTTCTCTTTTGATTAAAAGTATTATGCTTTCATAAGATGTATTTGTATTTGATACTATCATCTGTGAATGTGTAACTAAAAAGTAAGAGTTTGAATTCCTTAAAAAATGATCTTGCTCCTAAATTGTAATTTTTTTTAATTTTACTTTGTATTTCGCATTACTAAAAGCTATTTGTTGTAGGAGGATGATTACCGTGTGGACTCACGCAACCTCACTATTTCCTCACCTCCAAACAGGAAATTTACTCTCGAAATCGTCATAGAAATCTACCCACAGAAGAACACGTCGTTGGAGGTCTGGTCTAAATCTTAATATATTATCATTTAAATAATTTATTTTCATGTTTACCTACGATTATATATTTCTTAATTCATTTTAATTTCATGGATACTGCATATCTGGATTTCTTTAAAGGTTGAAAGGAATTGCTCGACACAAACACACGCTCGCGAGCACTGGCCTGTGGATCTGATTTATGTCTTACTGTGTAAATATTTTGATTCTTAATATTTGAAGTATTTTAAGATTTAGTGTTGAATTGCTTGACACAGACACACGCTCGCGAGCACATATCTGTGGATCTGATTTTATGTCTTACAGTGTAACCTTTTTTATTCTTAATATTTGAAGTATTTTAGGATTTAATGTTGAAATGCTCGACACAGACATGTTTATAACTTTATAACTTTATGAGGTCCATTTTTTATTTATTTTTTTGGAATGATTGATTTCACTGATTGGTAGTAATTTGTTTTCAAGAAAGGAAATTAATCCCTTTTTAAGCTCATATAATTCTATCAACTGCATGCTTACTTTTGTTTTCTTTTAATTATGCCTTTACTATTTAATTGCTTCTAATTTATTCTGTACAGTCTTGAGTGTATATATCTTGATGTGCTCTTTTGTGTCTTTCTCCATTAGCGAATAAAGCCGAGTTAAATTTGATTTCTTTTTTATTTATTTTTGTGTGTGTGAATTTGAATTTGATTCAATTGATTTGAAAATGGACAGAATGATGCGTGGAGATTATGCAAATTGTTGCATATTTTGGTGTTTATGATGATTGTGCTGAGAACTGAAAGCCTTTTTGTAGTTTTACTTATCTTCAGAGTGCTGTGTCAAAAGGAGCAGGTAAATAACATAAAACCCAATTTGTTGATTTATCTCTTTTTCATATAATAATGTCATAGCAAATATTTTCGGTATCTAGAATATAATATTTTGTTCCATACTTTTTTTTTACCAGTTTGTATGCATGGTAGGCCATCTGCATACCATCTAGACAAGGGATTTGGAGCTAGCAATAACAATTGGTTGGTTCAAATTGGGGTTAATTTCCATTGCATCATAGATTTTTTTCTTTATGTCTTATAAATTACAACTGTTTGGATAAAATAAGTGCAACCTGTTACTATTTATAAACTCTAAAAGATAATTGTATATAATGTGATTTTCTCAATCTCTAAATAAAAGTGATTCTCAATTTCTAGAAGTTGAGAATCACTTATTTTTTGACACGATTTTCGGAATTTTCAAGGAGGAGGTTTGAGTAATAATGTAACGATATGTTGGGATTAATTCACCGGATTTTTTCATCAAAAGCCACATTGATTTTAAGGCAAACCACGAGGGTCATTACAAACCAGCTTATTAGATTTTTTTTCACTTTCTTCCGGACTCTTCTTCATTGAGAAGAAGAGCTTCAAATTTTTTTTATTTATTCTCCCCCACTTCTGGACTCTTATGGTAAGAAAAGTGTAGGAAACAAAAGGTCGTATTCTTCATCATCTTTTTTTTTTCTTCTTATCCACTTCTGTATAATTTAATTTAAGTTTTTGCCGGTTTAAATCCGTTGAAAAGAGGTTGAGAAAATCCAACGACGGAACGGGTCGTTCGAGGTTTTAAGATGATGACTCAAGGTTCTTGATCTTCTATCCTTTCTCTTTGTTTTGTTTTTAAAATTTCAGAATTTCTTGATTTCGGTTTTTAATTCTTACGCAGAATGTTGAAACGATGTTCTAATGGTTATTTATGTTCTTCCTCTCTATATTCTTTTGTTATATTTTCTGGTTTTTTTTTTGTTTATTGTTTAAAGTTACCGAAGTTGGAAACCCATGAATGAAGGGAGGCAAGGGGCTGAGCAAGGGCGAAGCAAAACGACACCGTAAAGAAATTCTTGCAGAGTTTATCGCTTCATTCTCATCAAGTGATTGTCACTCTTTTTTGTTGTTATCTTATTTATTTGTTTTGTACAGACAAGAATATTGTCTCTAAGTACATCTAACTTCTTCAAAGTCAATGGCCACTTTGTGATTTCAATTAAGGTTTGTACTCTTGATTTCTCAGAATAGAAAGTAAAAAACTTTTTAGTTCCAACAATTATATCAACAAATAGGTGATATACAAATAAAGTACTGTGTTCTGTAATTTTTTATTTTTGTGTGGATTAAAATTATGGTTTACTTTTCCTGGGGTGATTACGTAAATTACTTTTATGTAAATTACTTTTATATGTTGGATTCATCTTTTCAATTTCAATAATAGATAATAATATATTTGGTAACTCTGATTTTGAAATATAACCTTTTTTTTTTCGCATTGGATAAATAATAGATAGTTTAATTTATGTGATATTTTATTTTAACGTTGTAATAAAATAAGTTTATGCTTACTTATATTCATCTTTTTTTATTTGTTTAGGCAACTTGTGTGGACTCGGACTGTTCCTACAATGGCAATAAAAATATCGGGCTTTAAAAAGGGAGGCAAGAGTCTAGACATAACAAATTTGGTGATCCAATGTCTGGTTAGTATAGTCGGCGAGTATCTCAATTTGATTACAGAATGTAAGGTTTGTTTTTTTTTTCTATATTCTATTTTTTTCTCACTCTATTTTTCCCGGAAATACAGAGAAACATCAAGATTATAAGAGTTTGAATTCTTAAAGCTCTCATTTATTACAGGTAGTTTTTCTCTTTTTTTTATGTTACTTTTAAAGTTTATTATAATTTCTGAATTCCTTTTTGTTGATAAAAAATTGGTATTGAGACCTTTGGTTTCCCATTGGAAGAGAGTGACGGCGAAAAAGAAAGAGGAAGTTGTTGATGAAATCTTTGATTATTTTTATTATTTATCTTTTTTGTTCCAGTTGGATTTTTTTTAATATGATTATTATTTGGTATCGAGATATGGATCTGACTCGGTTCAACATTAGCGTTGCAGATTATTTCATTCTTGACAGTTAGATTTAGAGTTTTTTTTCTGATGTTCATAGTGTAGAAGATTATTTTGTGAGGCATTGTATGTGTTAATTTTCTTTAATAATTTTCTTAGGAAAATTGACAGTGTTGCACCTTCTTGCAGATAATTTAGGCTCTTAATCTTTTCAAAAAAAAAAAAAGGAATCTACAACTACTTATGGGTAAATTCCATAATTATGAATTTGTAGTCACTGTGTAAAAAACACGCTTTTATAGTGACTTTTGTTTCACAGGTTCATCGCTGCCATTGAAAAGGAGCTTCAAGGGTGTGAGATACAAAGGAAGCTTCGTAAATTCTCATGGTTTCGAGTGAGGAGGTTAAATTGTCATTATCCAAGACCAATGTAAGTTACAAAATCTTCATTTGGTTGCTAGAGATTATTTTCTGCAAAACAAATGTGTCTAACATCTGTGGAGCCAATGTAGGCTATAATATCTTATAAATGCATTTGTTTTTGTTAGGCAATCATGCATTCTGTATTTTATGTAATAAAACTTAACTTGGCATAGGTCAACAAATATATTCATGCATCTGTGAATAATGTTATTAATTCTTATTCTTATTTTAGATCTGATCTTTTCACATGTGAATCTCTAATCAAGGCAAAAGTGTATGTTAGCCTCCAACGTTATACTACTCATGCACTTAATTGTTTTACCTCTTCAAAGATATGACAATTTTAAATAGAACTCTAACTTTCTTTACTATTAGCAGTGCAAATGAGATATTTCAGATTGACTATCATCAGCCTCTCCCTATATGACAATTGGTTTGCTGCTTTTCTTTGATTATTATGCGCATTATTGCCCTTCAAGCATGTCCATATTGTAAATGACATCTCAAAAAAATTTCGAAACAACTTATTTTGAAAGTTTGTAAAAATTAGCCTATCATAATTTTTTTAAATGTCTTTCACAATGGTTCCATATTATCTTTAAACATCTTTTGACATTGAATAGCTAATGCCCATTGAATTTCTCTCTTAATGACTGAACTTATCGACTCCTATGTATTCTATTTCCCATGCAATTAAGCAAAATACATTGTGAGGATTAGCGGCTCCCGTCATTATTACATTATTGTTTATGTTTATCATGTAATACCACTAATTGTATCAATTCAACAAATACCGAAAAAAGTTATCCCGCGGCGAAGCGCGGGTCATCGTCTAGTTTTAAATAAAACTGAAAATGAAGAAATCACATGAAACTAATAGCATGAAAAATGTTTTTTCTTTTTCTTTTTAGGGCTATCAATTCGGGACAAAAGCGGACGAAGGTGGTAATTTTACCATAAAAAACATCCGTAGTGGGGACTATAATCTGTATACATGGGTCCCAGGATTCATTGGGGATTTCAGAAAAGATGAAGCTATAACCATAATCCCAGGAGGGTACAATATTGATATGGGTGATACGAACCAAAATGTCCATACGTAATATTATTTGATATATGAGGGTATTTGTGGTAAGCGACCTCATTTTCTGGAAAGGGTGTTCTTCTGGGAAGTGAGCGAGCTGAATGGTTTTTTCAGAGAAGTGGGCAAGTTGATTTGTGGAGTAGCGACCTAGAGTATGAGGATGAGTTCTCATATAGGGTCGCGACCTCTTATATTTTATGCTTGAGCTCGGTTATGGATTTATGAATATCAAGCCTACGGCCTTAGTGTGAGTGGTTTACGGGGACTTGGTGGACTGTATGGAAAGAATAATGGACTCAAGCCTATTACGCTATGAGATTATTATTTATGGGAACTTACCATATAGGAGGAATCCTAATTCTGAGTCGGTTGTATTGTTGTAGTATTTATGGAATTGTGATTGGAGAAGGAAACTCTTACTTGGGGAATACTTCTCTTGTCTCTATAAAAGGAGGTGCATACCTCTCATTATTTTTATCTTGCTTTTATTATAGTGTGAGAGTTTTGAATTATAACTTGCTTTTGACTTAAGCATCGTAGGACATTGACGGGTTCAAAATCCGACCCGTACGAGGTGCTGTTTTGCAGGATCGCCTAGGTCGCCAGAAGTATCATTCGAAGTCTTAGCAGATCGCTGTGACGTGTTTGGAAGTTATTTCAGGTCGCTGATCTTAAATTTGAGGTTAGTACTCCATATTCTTGGTAACTATTCTTTTTGATTTTATCAATGGGCAAGCTAGTGGACGAACCCCCCGGGACGGACCAACACTATGGCAAATTGGCCTTCCTGATCGTTCTGCTCGAGGATTTTATGTTCCTGATCCCAATCCTAAATACATCAACAAAATTTATGTCGATCACCCCAATAGGTCTTCTATTTTTACTTTCTCAATAAAAAACCATATGGTAAAATAAGTTCTTTTCAATCTTTCAACGATTATTTCCTGGAAGAGGTTATTTATTTTGTTTATAAGACACGTTTCTCCAATCAATTGCTTATTCAAATGATAGAATTTATCCGCGTAAAATGAAAGAAAACATATAATTGTTTAGATTGGGATGTTTATGGTTTAGGTTCAGGCAGTATGTGGGAGAGATATGCTGAATTATATCCCCATGACGACTTAAAAGAAAACATATAATTGTTTAGATTGGGATGTTTATGGTTTAGGTTCAGGCAGTATGTGGGAGAGATATGCTGAATTATATCCCCATGACGACTTAATCTATACAGTTGGCGAGAGCAATTATACCACAGATTGGCTATTTGCCCATGTTACGAGGTTATTTTTCAATATCATCACTTGAAATTTCAATCGCTATTTCTAAAGAATATAGATTAGGAAAGAACATTAGAGGAAATTGTATTTTCGAAATGTTAAAAAAGTTTGTAAAGAAAAACATGAAATGAAAAATGTACTGCATTTCTTACCATTGCTAAAATAACGAAATAAAATTGGGGAACAGAATAAAGCTAAAGAAGCTCAAATCAGATTGATCAACAACTCAAGGCAAAAAATATATTTTTGCGCAAGACAAATACAACTCGTGTTTATGTCTTTTTTCTATAATTTTTAAATTTATTTGTACAGTTCACGCATAACATTTTGTTAGGCTAAAAATAGTGGGTCGAGCCCATTCTTGTTTTGAAAATCCAAAAAACAAAACTGAATTTGTTCAAAATATGTCAGCACCAACAACTGATGCATATGTTTAATTAATCACATGATATTCATTACAACTTTATTTTTACTTATAAAAGTGTATGAATTTTCTTTACATTTTTATTGTGGAACTTTATACTCTTCTCTTTCAAATGGTTAGCTTACATTATTTATTTTTCACTCACCAAAAATCAGGTTTAAGAAATTTATATACAACGATTATTTACTCAACACGTAAATAATATTATTTCATTAATTATGCATAAATTAAATATTTAGTTATCAAATGGGTCCTAACAAATTTAATTATCAAACACTAAATTTAAAAACGTAACCTGGAGAGCAGTTTTTTTTTGTTTTTTTGTTTTTTTAAATTTTGTTTGACGTTCAAAGATTTATTTTCTTGGGACGTGCATATTATCTTATAGTCAGTAGCATAAGAAATTTTCCCAATTTACTTATTATTTTCAGAAGAAAAGATGATAATACATTCTAAGCAACTACATGGCAAATTAAGTTCACTGTGGACACCATCGGCTCAAATGGAACATACATTTTGAGACTAGCAATTGCTTCTGCAGCTCAAGCTGAATTGCAGGTAAAACAATATACACACGTGTGCATTAATTAATCTATTTCAATCCAATTATATGGAGGATAACAAAGCTGGGATATTTTATTACTTTTTATCATTTTACTTTTGTTTTGCCCTCGATTCAAATAAATTGGCGTTTTGTAAATTTAATTTTATTAAAAATTAAATGTCATTTTATAATTATTTTTCCACCTTATTCCATTTTAATTCTCACTTATTTTTAAAAATGTATAAATAAATTTATGATAGTAAGATAATTAGAAAATAATGAGAAAATTAGTTAAATATGATTATTATTAATTGATTATTTGTGACAACACCTGATAAGAATATATAGGCGTCCAGTTATATGTGATGATATGTGTCTGTTATACGTGATGATATGTGGCAGTTATATGTGATGATATATGACAAAAATTTAGAATTTAGGGTTTAATTTTCCATATTAGGGTTTACTTTTCCATTTTTAGGGTTTTAGTATTCCATTTTAGGTTTTAGTTTTCATTTTAGAGTCCTGATAAAAATATTATCTTACCAATTATATATGATGATATGTGTCAGTTATATGTAATGATATATGTCAATTTTGTGTGATGATATATGACAGTTTTAGGTTTAGTTTTTTATTTTAGGGTTTAGTTTTTCATTTTAGGGTATAGTTTTCCATTTTAGGGTATAGTTTTCCATTTTATGATTTTACATTTTAAATTTGGAATTTCAATTATTTGTGATAATATATATCAGTTATATATGTACCAATTATATGTGATTATCAATTAAATTATTAGGTGCATCCTGTAAAGTGCACCCAAGTGCACAGTATAATGATTATTTATTTGTATCGTGTATAAAAAAGTTTTCTAATACACCCCCCTAGGGTGGGCAGTTTATTAACAAGGTGCACCCTTTAAGGATTTATTATCATTCAGTTATATATAATGATAAATATGATAATTATATGTGATGATATATGGTAGTTATACGTGATGATATGTGATAAAAAAATTTAGAGTTTAAGGTTTATTTTTCCATTTTAGGGTTTTAGTGTTTAGTTTTTTGTTTGTTTGTTTGTTTGTTTTTAGTTTTTCATTTTAGGGTTCCGTCAAAAATCTATCATTCTACAAGTTATATGTGATGATACGTGTCTATTACATGTGATGATATATGATAAAAATTTAGAGTTTTGATTTTAATATTTAATTTCAGTGCTTAGTTTTTTTATTTTTAGTGTTTATATTTTTGTTTTAAGTTTTTTTTTTTTATTTTAATAAGTACCAAATATATACGATAATAAAATAAATGACTGAATGCACCCTCCAAAATGTACCCAGGTTCATGGTATAAATGACTCCCTCTAGTGTCTTACGATGAATACAACGCAAATTAAAAAATCATTTATTCAAATTTCAACACGGTTTCCTCGACAACGACAAGTATGCGAAATTGTCCGTAATTAATGGGGTGTGTAAAAATATCATTATTTGGATTAAGAATATCCAATTTAGTCCTAACTATATCTTCAACTAATGATGTCCAAAATTATTTTGAAGTTATCTAACTAAGAAATTAGGCCGAAAGAAATAAAAAAGAAATTCTCAATAGTCACTTGTTATATAGGAGTATGTATTGTCACGGACTTAGTCTCTGTTAGGCGGGGAGTGACAGTATGCACAGTTAATTCTAAAAATTTAAGACAAATGAACTCAATATAAGCCTCTTACCTGGTTAAATGCCTATATTGAATTTTTGAACTCGAACATGATTATGCACACCCCTGTTATTTAGTACTGGTCAAAGTTTGCATTTTGGCAATAGTTTTAACTAATATTTGTATACATTTCCCGTTTTTATGTTCGAATCAATAACGCTAACCAAAGCCTCCATTATTCACGACTGGATTAATTGGAAAAGACAATGCAATCGCAAGACATGGGTTACACGGCTTTATCGATTGTTTAACGTGGGATTACCAGGAACGTCACTTGTTCCAGGGATAAACACAATTTATTTGACGCAATCGAATGCTACAAGCCCGTTTCAAGGTGTCATGTACGATTACATTCGTCTCGAGGCCCCTCAAACTCAATAAGGCATGTCTCACTTGGGAATTTTATTGAACTGTTTTTATTTTTATTAAAGTGTAAAACCGATGTTATATTATAATAAGAGCTATTTTATGTCCATGTTATCGTTTGATTATATGTTGTACAAGCAATGATTATTTCATTATTAAATTAAATCAGACTGGTGTTGTATTTCTTGGTACCTGATGGTTGCCAAGTTGTTCCATTAAAAAAGTAGAAATTACGAAGAATTTTACAGCTCAATTCGTTACACTTTCAGTTTCATTGCCAGGTTCCAACAAGCGTGTCATATTTAAATGTATATACAGTAAAATTTTTATAAATTAATTACTTTGGAACCATAAAATTTTATTAATCCAGAAAGATATTAATATATCGATAAATTAATATTTTATTAATTAAAAAAGACACTTTTTAAATTCAACAAATTTGATACATATGTATTTGATTTGCACGTTTTTGTACGTGATTTTGTTACTTTTTTGTAACGCGTTTGCATGTGTTTTACTTGCATTTATGGGTATTAGGAGTCGATTAGACCTATTGCTATTTTTAGTTTTTGTAGCATTTGCGCGGCTTTTATTATGTTTTCGTAGTTTTCACTCGTTTTTATATTTTTTATCGTAGAATGACCAAGTGGGACCCGCGCACGCTCAGGGCATTCCATTCGACTTGTTATGGAACGGACAAGTGAAGACAAACAATGGAACATAGCGCGAACGAGGAATGACAACCGGTGGGCATCTGGAGCGGAAAACGAGAAAATCGAGTCGAGAGCAGCCGTGCCAGTCGGTCGACTGGTATACAGTCGATCAACTGCTAATCAGTCGTTCGACTGACCCAACCTAGATCGACTGCTCGACAGTAGCTAGGCCATTTGAGGATGAAGCAGTCAATCGACGGTCTGCAGTCGATCGACTGGTAGTCAGTCGATCGACTGCGATGCAGAGGATTTCAGGATTTTTTTGCCTATTTTGACGATTTTGCCAAACAGCCCTCTATATAAACCCCCAACCCTTTCTCACCAACCTTATCCTTCCTTGGTGGTTTTGGACTTGTTCGATCTCCTCCAAGCATTTACTATCTTTTTCATTTTAAAACCCTAGTTTATAATCCTTAGTTTAGTTTAGTTAGTTAGTTAGTTGTTATTTTGCATGTAATTGTGGTGTTTTTCTCGTATTTTTAATTAAGATTTTATACTGTTTTTATTAGTTATTGAGTCGATTAGTTAGTTTTCTAGGTTGTTTTTCTTATTTTATTGTTTTTCGTGTTTCTTGTTGATTTTATATTTAATTTTGTTAAATTGGTTCAATTGATTTGAGGATTGGTGAAACTCTTGGGTTTTTATGTTCAAAATTCCTATTTTATAGGCCAAGACATTGAGGACAAAAATTCAAGTCAAGCCGTGCCAAGTTCGGTGCCAAGAGCAAGTTCAAAAATGGCCAAACTTTCTGAAATGCTCGTCATCCCTAACCATGCCTTGCCAAACTGCTTGCCAAGGCGTACGCAAAACTGCACCGCCGACACTGGATTACCCAGTGTCCGAGCTCAACGTCCGGCAGCTCCCGCAAAGGCCTGCCCACAGCGCCCAGCGCCTACGCCAATCCTCTTGCCATCTAGCGCGCCATCTCCAGCACCCAGTGCCCAAGGCAGCGCCCAGTGCTGCCATCTTCCCTGCCTTCTTCAGCGCCCAGCGCTGCCATCTTCCCTGCCAAACGCCTAGCCGCCCAGCTGCCGACACTGGTTTACCCAGTGTCTGAGCCATCTCGCCCAAGACCGAGCCAACCAAGCCAAAAGGGCTAGCCAAGTGGCTAGGGAGCCTAATTCGGGTCAAACTTGGTCAAACCCGAGAAATTAAGCCTTTAAAGCCCGAATTGACCCAATTAAAACTTAGTATAAATAACAGACTTCTCTCATTTTGTAAGAGATCTCTCATTTTTCCCAACCCAAACTTGGGTTTGGGATTAAAATTTCTCTCTCTAGATTTTAGATTTAATTTCCAAACTTTGCCTTGGGTTTGTAAGTCTAAGAAGAATTCAAGTACTTCCTGGATTTTTACTTTGTTGCAATTTAATTCAATCTTGTTACTCTTTTCCTTTAATTCTAAACTTTCTTTTATTTTCATGTTTTGTTCTTCATTTCCATGCATGTTCTTCAATTTTATGTTTTTTGCCTTAACTCTTTGATTTCTTTCTTGATCTTGTGAATCGTCCATGGAATCTAGGTGAGTGACACACCGACACTACTACAAAATAGTTAAAAGACGGCGGTTTTTTTACCTTTTTAACGGCGATTTTTGAACCGCCGTTAAATTTACGGCGGTTTTTCAAAATCGCCGTCAAAAAGTGGGATTTAACGGCGGTTCTGGAAGACATTTAACGGCGGTTTTTGAACCGCCATAAAATTCAGTATTTGTACGGCGGTTTTGGAACCGCCGTAGATTTCAGCGTTTTACGGCGGTTTTTAAAAATACCTTCTAGAAAGTCTGTTTTCCAGATCGTCCAATTCACAACGGTTTTTTAAAAATACCTTCTAGAAAGTAGTAAAAAAATTTAAAAAAAAAGAAATGAAAGATTTGCACCAAAATATACATATTAATAAAGAAAAAATCTGAAGCTAATTAGCTATTCCATCTACAAATATGTCAACCATCTCAATTGATTAATATTACCAAAGGCTATAATATTAACCAAAGTCTAAAACTTCACCAAAGACTAAAGTTACATAAATATAGGTTACATAAACATCGTCCACCTTAAATTCTAATTTTTTATCGCATATAACCAACCTATAACTAATATATTATCGCGGATGCACGCAATGTAATAAATTGCCTTGGTTTATTAGACAACGATTTTATCGATCYGTTCTTTGKCTTAACCTGAGTCTCGTCACCATCAACTGTACTCGACACTTTCTTGGCGATAAGACTTAAATCAGGGGGTAGGCCCCACCATTAGCAAATCTTGRAGCTTGCTCATTCGCATAKGGCTGAGGAAAACGATCAKTCAGCTTCCCWGGGCTAGTAAACATCTCACCCTCATCATTTGGGCCATCGACCACTTCAATCTCTGCTGCCATAGCTTTAGTTTCTTCCTCAGTGTAAGCCACACCAACAAGGTCACGATAAGAAATAAGTGACATCGAGTGGCATGAAGCACAAACTTGGGTGTAAACCTGGTGACCCCGGCGAACGCTGCTCAACAAAAATACCAAAATCGAAATAAAAGGATGTATTAAAAAAAAAAAGACTGACTAAATATATTATAGTGAACTAATACGAAAATCAGGTGAAAAATAAAGGGGGAAAAACACCTCAGGCTTTCCTGAAGAGCAGGGCGCTTCTTAGCAGCCAAGACCTCGTAATGATGCTCTATACGCTCGAACCGCTCYTAAGGCTGTAATCCGGAAGCATCTTCTTCTTKTGCAAATGATAAAGGGTCCATTTCCCCTTGGAACTGGAATTTGTATTCTGCTTCTTCTTCTTCTTCGGAAACGCCGCTATTTTCTTCATCTTCTTCTTCGTCATCTTCGCCGTCTTGCAAATTGGGATCAGATTCGAGTTCTAATTCCTGAGGGTGCTCGGCTGCATCAAACACTACTATCTCTCACTGAAAAAAAAAAAGTAAGATCAATTCATAGAAAAATCCTATGTTTTCATATTATTGTGTGTTCTTTCCCAACAGAAGCAGATTATCTGGGGAATAATATAGTAAGAGCATTGGGGAAAAATAGGTATTTCGGCCATGATACTTGAAATAAAGTTAAATAAACACTAATAATCTAATTGAAGGAACCAAAAAATGTTAAATAAAGTTACAATACCCTTGTTGTAAGTTGACATAAAAAGGACCACCACCTTTAACCATTGGTATTGGTCATGATAATGGATATGGAAAAGGAAAAGGGTATCATATAATATCATATGAGTTCATCTCTATTAAAAAAAAAATTGCAGAGTTACTAACACATGTAAGCAAAGATTACACATGGCCATGATCTAGCCAATCACATTGAAAAGCATCAAAAGAAAACTCAATGACTCAGTAAAATATCGCAACCTAGAGAATTTGCAGTGGATCAACATCTTTTGAATATCATAGGTTTACAAAAATGGGCACATTACCAACATAATTCTCCAAAACACACTTAAATCAAGCAAGTAACAAACTTTTCTTTCATGTTCATTGTATAATCCATCATATAGAACTTCAAGAAAAGGGGAAAAAATAAAACATCTTCAAAATCAAACAGTTAGTAATTCAATAAACAAAACTAAAAGCGTATCAACAAAGTAAAATTCTTCCTGGTTAATCAAATTGCAGTAGAATCCCTCTACCTAGCGCCTAACAAACACGAACTCACAGCAAGAATCAACGGCCGAGAACAAAACACAAAGAAACAGCAGAATATGAAATCACCACTAAGTCCACAGTTACATAATATCAAATCTATTCAAGATAATAAACACTACAGTCCCGTCTCATTTTCCAAATAACAAAACTGATTCAACTTACTGATAATAATCACAATCCATATCTTCAAATAAAACTGGTCACCTGATAGCCAACTATATTGCCATGTCGCCATAAAAACACATAATAGTTATCTATTTCCTTAAATTTAAAAAGCAAGACAGAGCAGAAAATGATTCAAGACAAAACCCATAATGGGTAGAATTTATACACATTATATCCAATATTTCAGAAGTTCAGACATTTAATTCCAATCCACACAATAACAGAAATTAGGAGGACCTCAACTCATATAAAATGGCATTAGATAAAATAATATTATAAACCTAATATGTCCAGATTTCAGCTGCGTGCCTTGAGCCCAGCAAGGCGCCTGGTGAGATCGTCCTCGTCCACCTTCTCACTGCTCTTAACCGACACCGCGTGGGCCGCGGGCTGTGGCAGCCCAACGGACACCTCGAGCCCGTAATCGTCCGCCACCTGCTGCATGTGGCCGAGGCTCGGATGAAGGGGGAGATCGGATCGAAGCTGAGGGAAGGCCAGATGCTTCAGAACGCCGCTAAGATCGACGCCGAGAACAAGGTCATCTCCACTCAGCTCAAGGGCCATGGGACCAAGGAAGAGATCAAGGTCAAGACCGAGGTTAAGGTGTTTGAGAATCAGAGGGAGGCCGAGGTGGCCGAGGCCAACGTGGAGCTGGCCAAGAAGAAGGCAGGATGGGCCAAGGAGGCGAAGTTGGCTGAGGTGGAGGCGGATAAGGCCGTGGCGCTGAGGGACGCGGAGCTGCAGAAGAAGGTGGAGGAGATGAACGCGTTGACGAGGACCGAGAAGCTTAGGGCTGAGTTCTTGAGAAAAGCCAGCGTTGAATACGAAACCAAGGTTATTTCTTTAATTACATTTGATTACTATTTATATGTGTTTTATATACATACATATCGAAAGCAAGCAGCATGTTCGTTGTGTGGCCATCGGTTTAGCGTACTTTTCAAATAAATATTCATAGCTCTAAATGTGAGAASTATTTATATTATTTAGGAAAAGTATAAATTCTATACTTGTCATAAAAGTATGAATATCTGCTTGAAAAGTATAAAACTTTGGTCACATGAAAGTAACGAGCACAGGACAGTTTTTGTGACAAATAAAACTTCTTTTAGCCCTATTTCTGGAAAACATCTTTTTTTTTTTTAATAGCAATATAGGTGTGCAATTTTCCTTTATTTTCATTTCTCCACATCCATAACAAAACTAAAATAAAATCAAACATAACATAACATCTTGATGTAGTACTTTTCGGTTCTAGACTGTTATGCCATTTAGTCAAAATATTAACTTATTTACTGACTTTCATAGGAATTTTTTGTTTGGATTTAATGACAGCTGATTTGATACTTATAGGACTAGAATTGCCAAAACTTACAGGACCAAGGCTATACTACTTTGCAAAACAAAATTGCTAGCATCATTTAGGGACCAATTCTACACAATGAAGCCTTAAGTTTAACATATAAGACTTTTGATTGTGAGATCATGTTCTTTCTTATAAGATTATTATTTTCATTTTGAACATAACAAATGTGCAAGAGGCCAACTGGGAGCTCTACAAGAAATAAAAAGTCGCTGAAGCGTACCTCTACCAAAAGCAGAAAGAGGCAGATGCCCAGAAAGCCGCCGCAGAGGCCACATTCTTCGCGCGCAAGCAAACCGTGGACGGAGACTTTTACGCCAAGGTCAAAGAAGCCCAAGGGCTTCAAGCACTGGCTGAGGCTCAGGGGACTTACGTACGCACCCTTCTCGACGCTTTAGGAGGTGACTACGCGGCTCTGAGGGATTACTTGATGATCAGCGGCGGGATGTACCAAGAGGTCGCCAAGATCAACGCTGAGGCACAAAGGCAAAAAAAACATACTAAACCAGTTAAGAAAAAAAAATACACAGGCGCAAAGGCAGTACCTTGTGTAAAGTAAAAGAAGTTCCTCCAGCATTAATAGTAACATCACTAGGGATTTCCTGGGAAAAAATCCTGTTAAAACATTACATTTAAAAAAAACTTTAATTAAGAATTAAAATTTCCAATTTTCTTTATAAATAACTTGACAACAAAAGTGGAAAAGAAGAGAAAACAAACAAACAAACCATTCACTAGTCCTCTTCATGGCAGAAGAAAGAAGCTCCTTTTTCTTGGTAGACATGTTTGCAGCATTGGATGGTGATTTCTGCTTATGCTCAAGATAAAATCATAAAATAATTAACCTTTAGCAATTTATAATGGTAAAATGTAGCAAGAATTTATTTATTCTAACTTGACCACTACAAAAGGGCTCAACTTACCTTCTTCGCGCTCTCAATTTTTGAGTTGTAAGTTGATCAGAGATCTTGGGTCAAGTCTGCAATTTTTACATAGGCTGATTATTAATTAATACACATGTATGGATTGAGAATAGAAGCATCAAAAATTGAACTTTTTTCATCAACATTGCCTGTAAACTCCATTAAAAATCAGTAAGTGCCAAATTCACTCAAAAATATACTGCATAAACACAGAATGAATAACAGCAGATGATCAAAAGGTTGTGATCAACCAAATAAAATAAAATAAAGAAGACCAAACTTGGCGAATTTCGTCAAACCTTAAAATGGCCCAAAGTGAGAACATCAGATCAAATATAACCTAACAAGCAAACACATTCATCAAACAAGGAAAAAGGCAGACGCGTGGATTATACGTACACTGAAAATAAAGAATATTGTTTGATGACAGCATACCAAAACTTCAACAAAGGATATTCCACAATAAAAAAAGAAATCTTAAAAACTATATATTTCACATACACGCATCATCTAGAAATCCCAAAAGTTTCTGGTGCCAAAATCAAACTATTTAATTAAGAATTATTATAAATAAATAAACGACAGTAATGATCACCATAATCAAATAATTAGTTTTGAGGTCAACTCAATTTTCGCGTAAATAAAGGGATTTGAGTCTCGAACAATTTACCTTCTTCGCGCTCTCAATGTTGCAGCCGGACACAGACAATCGAGTTAGGGTTTCGGATGCGAACACCTCGTGTGGCAAAACAAACACCAGAATCGATGGAGAGATCTCGAAATTGAGATCTGTGGCGCCAATGGCTTTCGCGATTAATTCATTAGATAGAGGATGGTTGTACTTTTCCCAACCTTTATGGAGTCGTCTTGTTCAGAGTCGAAGTCGGATTCGGAGTCGGAGACTAGGGGGTCGTCGTCTTCCATTTTGACGCGGAGAAAGAGGAGCGGGACGAAAGCGAAGTGGGAGGGTTTTTGTTTCTTTTTCTTTTTTTTTATTATAAAATAGACTGCTTTAATTAAAATAAATCTTTTTATTTTTTTTATTTATGACGTGGCGAATGCAGATCGTCGAATGAGATATGGATCAACGGTCGAAACAACATGCTTGGGCAAGACGTGGATTGATGACATGGCAGACTATTTTCTACGGCGGTTCTAGTAAAACCGTTGTAAAATGTCATCTTATTAACGGCGGTTCTAATAAAATCGACGTTAAATCTACTGCAATAATTAACTCATGAACTAATTAACGTTGGTTCTTGAGGAACCGCCGTGAATACTTATTAATTCACGGCGCTATCTTAAAAATTACCGTTAAATAGTTCAATTTTAACGTCGGTTTTCATAAAATCGCCGTAAAATGTACAATTCCACGGCGGTTTTATAAAAACCGTCGTTAGATGACCGATTTAACGGCGGTTTTTTCAGAACCGCCGTTAATCAGCCGCCTTCGTATCCAGTTTCTGCAGTAGTGCGAGATCATATATCGAGGTCCTTGATCATTTTTATTTTGAGTTTTTCTTATGATTTATTTTGATTTTTATTTTCATGCTTTGTTTCATGCTTAATTCTAGATCTATGCTTTGTTGCTTGTTAATTCTCGTAAAGTTTTAAACTTTGACGTCAATTTTCATTGCTCTTTCAATTCATGCTTTCGATTTTTGTCAATTTGCATTATTCAAGTTTTTATGTTCATGCAAGCATGGTTGTACCTTGAGCTTTCATACTTGTACTTGGTGAAACATTGCTTGTTCTTGCTTATTTTCATTATTGCTTTGCATTTTCATTTCAAGGCATACGACGAGGCATCCGACCAACTTGCAATCTCATTTCCTAGTGTAGTTTAGTTAGTTTAATTACTTTATTTTCATTTTCCTTTTATTTCTTTCAAGCTACAAACACTTTGATTCGTCAATTGAATCGATTTCCAATAATATCAAGCCAAATGAACCTTATCATTTCAAAACCACTAAAACTACACTTCCAAAATGGCGTCGTTGTGACTCGGCTTGGTTAAGGCTTTCGATTTGCTTGTAGTTTCATTGTGTTTTTAGCTTTATTTGTTATTTGACATTTTTGTTAAGTATGCAAGGTACTTATAGCTATGGTAGATACATTCCCAACATGGAAGGGCATGGTGCAAACCACGTTGCCAATGGTGGAATCGGCTATGGCAACCCAACATGGGAAGGCATGGTGCAAACCATATTGGGTATAATGGCTTCTCAGGTACGAGTGATCCGTATGGAGGAATATGGTGCTTCTAATCACTTTCCGAATATGCACACTCCAAATTACGATTCACATAGTGGTTATGATGCCTCAAATCAATTCCTGAATATGTCTAATGGAGGGCTTCAGTCCGAATGGGTACGTTGGTGGTCAATATCCGATCCCACCTCGTATGGCGGTAATGGCGTCCCGAGCATTGTCCGAATCTTAATTTTGAGACGCACAATAACTTTATCCTCTAAAGAATCTCAAGGCTTATGAGTTGTTTGGAGGTCCGAGCTCTATTGTCGCAAGTGGTCCCCCATCCGCACCATAGGATGACGTGAAACAACCATTTTTAGGGGTGTTTAATCCTCCCGAGCCAAATTATTCTCAACCAACATATTCTAGTGCTAATGAAGCGAACATGGCTTTATCCTCTACGGAGCTTGAGAAGGAGAAGAGAATAGCGGCTTTGGAGGCTCAACTTGAGAGGTTATCTCGCCCAAACCCACCACCCCCCCCCCCCCACCCCATGTGCATGGTGTGGAACGTGTAGTCGTGATATCAAGTCTTGCCCTTCAATTCCCTCATTCAATTTGTCGTGCCTCATTCGGAGGACGTGTATGGGGGTCATGGATATCAAGCGGGACCCGATTATGACATGCTATCTTTTTCTCCACCGCCGTCTCATAATCCAGTTGTTTCTCCTCATGTGGGCCCATGTCATCCAATGATCCCGGTGATTGCTCCTACCCCACCTCGCGATCCGGATCTATTGGCCATTACACGACAATTCTCAAGTCCACCTTCACATACTTTTTCTATCGCGATCTTTGATAAGTGTGGGGTGGTTGAGAATACGGGTGTCTCGCCGTCGGAAGAGGACGTGTTTTTATTTCCGAATGCTTTTACTCCTCTTCACCCTTTACCATTTACTTCAAAATAATCTTGAGAAGAATGGGTATATGTGTACTTCATCAAGGCCATGGTCGAACGGGTTTATATGGAGGATAGAAGCATTGAGGGGGATATTGTTCGGGAAGCCTGTTTTGAGGAGTGTTGTGAGGATGATGAGCCCCTTGTTCTTAACGATGAGTACGTTGTGCCTCTATGTACCCAAGACTTGTGTGAAAATGATTGTTTATGTGTCTTTGAGGGAAACGAAGACTTTTTAGAGGGGGAGGTGGGGATAGTTGATGATAAGAGTGAGAAGTTCAAAAATCACCTTGAGGAAAAGATCATGGATGATAATATGGAAGAGTTTGAAGACTATCTTGAGGGGATCGCGGAATTGTTCGAATTAGCCCCCGATGAAGATGAGAGGAGGTACAAGCCCGAGCTTAAGCCTCCCCTATATCCCTCCAAGCGTTTCTATTTGGAAGAGGAGAGCAAGCCAATTATCATTTTTGCTAGTTCAAATCGAGAGGAGGAGGAGAGTATGGTTGAAGTGCTCAAAGTTTTTAAGGGTGTTATTTGTTGGAGACCCAAAGTTGTTAAGGTAGTTAGCCCCCGTATGGAAATAGTCGGAATTTGGAGGTTGTTGTGTGAAGGATTGATGTTTGTGATCTCTAAAAGTGAGTGGGTGAATCACATTGACTTGGTGCCAAAGACGAGGGGCATGTTCGTTTTTGAGAATGAAAAAGGAGAGTTGATGGCTACGAGAGATACAATGGGTTGGAGGATGTTGATCGATTCTAAGAAGTTAAATGCGACTACCAAGAGAGATCATTTCCTTTCCCCGTTTATCTATCAAAGGTTGAACAAGCTAGCCGGCCAATATTCCTTTTGTTTTCTCGACGAGTCATCGGGGCACTTCAAAACCACCATTTCACCCAAAGACCTAGCCGAGACGAGTTTCATTTGCCCATTTGAAACGTTTGCTTTTTGGTGAATACTATTTGAGCTATGCAATGCGCCTAGACGTTCCAAAGAGTGGATCCTCCCGACAAGGAGGATATTGTTTTGGTGGATCCTCCCATCTCTTTCCACCTTGGCCAAAAAGGGAGTTCGTCAAGCTAGTGACGTAAAACAAGCGCTTCTTGGGAGGCAACCCATGTTCTTTTCGTTTATTCTTTTATTTTTACATTTCTTACTTTCTTTCTTTCTTATTACAATAAATCCAAAAACATTCAAAAATTGAAAAATTAAAAAGTATTTTGTTGTCTTTTGGTTCTTTTTCACCCTTATTTAGTTTCGTTTTGTTTTGACTTATGTACATATTTTCTCGTATTTTTTATTTTTGTGTGATTTTCTTTTATAGAGTTTTATTTTCCGACTCCAACCTTGGCCGATTTGATAAGCTAATAGCATTCATGGAGTCGGGAGACACGAGCCATGCTAGGTTCTCGCTTGGATTTCTTGGAAGCTTAAGTGGACCCCACCGAGCTCGTCTCAAACTCGCTCGATTAAGGAGATTTCTATTTCACCCCCCTTTTACTTGATTTTCATAAAAATGCAATGAGGGCATTGCATGGTTTAAGTGTGGGGTGGGTAGGTGGCTAGGGTCCGGTTGTCACAAAGCCTGATTTTTCTTTCTTAACTCGAGCCTTGGCGAAGTGACGCATTCTTGGCTAAGTGACGCTTACTAATTGCGCATTTATATGGTTGAGTCGTTTTTATGTCTTTATTACATTGTTGAACAATCACCACTTGCTTGGAGGTTTGAATAGTTTACTTTTTTGGTTTTTACATGTTTATGCCCTCTTGTGTAAGGAGTTGAATTTTTGTGCTTCGTCCAAAATCCGCCTATATATATATAATCAACATTTACTCGTGAAAAGATTGCAAAACTCTAAAATCTCTTTCGATTTTGTTTCCAAGACCCGGTGCAAACTAGTGAGTAGCCTTGTGTGAATTATCGGTTTTGCTTGCATTTTTATGGAAATTGCATTGAGATGGCTTGATTTTGCTCGTACATGATTGAATTTAGAAATGACCTCAAGGCACATATATCACCCTTATTCCGGCCATATCCAAATATATAAGCTACTTAAATATCCCAAATGAGCCCCCTTTAGCCTATGCCCCGTTTCTTGTTAGTTGAGCTCGATTTTAGCTCTTATATCTTCATAATTAGTGAGGTTAGAGAGTGTGTTGTTAGTTGATGAGAGATGTGTGGGAAATCAATTGTGGGTTTCAGGTTTTGAGTTGCTTATACACATAAAAAGAGGGAATAAAACTCCAACACAAATCACGAAAAATGATAAAGCGTGCGTTCAAGCGAAAGGCTAATTCAAGAGGGCTAAATTTAGTAAAATGAAGCAAATTCAAAAAGCTTCTAAGTGTTGTGAAGTAAAAGTAGGGGAAGTGAGTGTACGAAAGGGTTTCAAATGAAAACTTTGGTAATTTGGGAAGGGTGAAGCAATCATAAGTTTCGGGTTTTAGATGTTAGGGTTTTTGTGTGTTATTGATCACGTTTGATCGTGTGTTAGCCACTATATCCATATATTCCATACATTATCAAAGATCCAACATTACAACCCAAAATGAAGACCTCTTTCGATTCTTGTTTGGTCATGTACAATGGGCAATTTTGAGTTTCCCATTTGTGAAATCTTGTCGAGGTGCATGCATTGTCCGATTCGAGCGTATACACGTCCCATGAGCGAACACCCTCAAAATTCCATTTAAGAGGAAGTCATCGATTTAGTTTTCATTTGAGTAGGAGTAATACGAGAAATGCTTGACGATAACGAGTTTATGTTGATACTTTCATCATACTAAATAGGATAAGCACAAGGGTTTTTCTTTTTACATAATGTTCATTGCATGTACATTCTCAATTCTTTTTGTTGTTCGAGGACGAACAAACCAATAAGTGTGGGGTGGTTGTTTTGCATGTAATTGGGGTGTTTTTCTCGAGTTTTTAATTAGGATCTTATATTATTTTTATTAGTTTTTGAGTTGATTAGTTAGTTTTCTAGGTTGTTATTCTTGTTTAATTATTTTTCGTGTTTCTTGTTGATTTTATATAATTTGGTTAAATGGGTTCATTTGATTTGAGGATTGGTGAAATTCTTAGGTTTTTATGTTCGAAATTCCTATTTTATAGGCCAAGGCATTGAGGACCAAAATTCAAGTCAAGCCGTGCCAAATTCGGTGCCAAGAGCAAGTTCAAAGATGGCCAAACTTTCTGGAATGCTCAACATCCCTAGCCATGCCTTGCCAAACTACTTGCCAAGGCGTACGCCAAACTGCACCGCCGACACTGGGTACATTTCCGACAATGGGTTACCCAGTGTCCGAGCGCAGCGCCCGGAAGCTCCCGCCCAGGCCTACCGACAGCGCCCAACGCCTGCCCCAATCCTCTTTCCATCTCCAGCGCCCAAGGCAGTGCCCAACGCTGCCATCTTCAGTTGGGTATTAGTGCAACATTACCTATTGATAGCGCTGCCATCTTCCCTGTCAAACGCCTAGCCGCCCAGCTGCCGACACTGGGTTACCCAGTGTTCGAGCCATGCTCGCCCAAGACCGAGCCAACCACGCCAAAAGGGTTAGCCAAGTGGCTAGGGAGCCCATTTCGGGTCCAACTTGGTCAAACCCGGAAAATTAAGCCTTTAAAGCCTAAATTGACCCATTTAAACCCAATTAAAACCTAGTATAAATAGTAGACTTCTCTCATTTTGTAAGAGATCTCTCATTTTTCCCAACCCAAGCTTGGGTTGGGGATAAAAATTTTTCTCTCTAGATTTTAGATTTAATTTTGAAGCTTTGCTTGGATTTGTAAGCCTAAGAAAAGTTCAAGTACTCCCTTGGATTTTATTTTGATACAATTTAATTCAAGCTTGTTACTCTTTTCCTTTAGTTCAAGTAAGCTTTGTTTTATTTTCATGCTTTGTTCTTAAATTCCATGCATGTTCTTCAATTTTATGCTTTTTGCCAGCTCTTTGATTTCTTGCTTGATCTTGTGAATCGTCCATAGAATCTAGGTGAGTGACACACCAAGATCATATAGATCGAGTCCTTGATAGTTTTTATTATGAGTTTTTTCTATGCTATTAGAATTGAGCTTTCATGCTTGTACTTGGTGAAACATTGTTTGGTCTTGCTTATTTTCATTATTGCTTTGCATTTTCATTTCGAGGCATACGACGAGTCATCCGACCAACTTGTAATTTCATTTCCTAGTGTAGTATAGTTAGTTTAGTTGCTTTATTTTTATTTTCCTTTTATTTTTTCAAGCTACAAACACTTTGATTCATCAATTGAGTCGATTTCCGATAATATCAAGCCAAATGAACCTTATACTTTCAAAACCACTAAAAACTATACTTCAGTTGTTCTTAGCAAGTGTGGGAGAAGGTGACTTCTCCTTCACTTGTGGTTCTTGGTTATGTTGAAGTTGATTTCTATCTTTAGGATATTGTAGCAAACTTGAAGCTTTTGTTGGAATGCAAAAATTTGTAGTAATCTTTCCCCTTTATGTTATGTGTTATTATTGTGTTTTTGTGATTTCTCTTGTGTTGGTTATTAGGTTTTAGTTTGTATTGTTGTTCATTGCATTTTAAGTCCTCCTTTTCATTTTCTAGCTTGTTGTTCTCCTTGTTTGCAAAACTCCATTGTAGCATAGTCTTGAAGCTTTTTACTCCTTTTAGCTAGACAAACTTTTCGCCATTAAAAGATGTATGAAACTTTCGTCTTTGATAAATTTGACTTCTTCCTATTTAATGCTCTTTGACCTCTTGCAACTTTAAAACTTTCTTTTTCCCTCCACTTTCTCTTTCAATTTACAAGCTTTCTTTAGTTTAGAAGTTTTAATTTATTTAAGATTTTTAAAATTAGTGTTTAATTGATGTCATTAAAACTAGTAATTTCAATCAAGCTTTTAATTCTCTTTAACTTTTGCATTAGTTAGTGTTTTCAAGTTTTCATCTCAATTCAAGCTTTAGCATAAAACTCAAACCAAACCAATGACTTAATGTTTTCCTAGTGTAGATTAGTTTAATCACGAATAACAATAGATTAAGTAAAAACACTGATCGCCGATAATATCTATCTTCGAGAGACACGACTTGTGAAAACTTACCGCTCTACAATCGACTCCGTACTATTGTGGAGACGATTTCTTAGAGTGCTAAGAAATCTTCGATCAGTATTGAAAATAAATGAATTCATATATGTTTCATTGATTTTATTCATGCATCAACCAATTCTTGTAACTAATTAAATATATTCATGTATAATATCAATTCATTGTATACAATTAACTATTATATTCATGGAGGCATGTATTAATTCATTGGAATTACTTAAATATACTTGTTTACATAAATTCGTTTCACTTAAATAACAATTGTAAATAATTAATTCATGCATGATATCTCAATATGAAAATAAGATAATTCATAACACCCAAGCATGTCTTCTCATCTAAAAGACATCGCAAAAGCATCCATGAATGATCAAATGCGTAAAGTATTACGTGAGTATAAGAAATACCATCTCACATGCACTCAAAAAGATTTACAAGGGTGAGTTGATGAATTAAAAAAGTTAGGGATAAAATCCAATTAGATTTAAATTTTAAGAAAAAACAAGTAACAATAGATTCATATTTTAGCAAATTACCATAATATTTATAATTGTAATATTTATATATTATTAACTTAGAATTTTAATGGAACCTAATATTTTTAAAGGAATTTTTCGAAAAAGTTATTATCTTATCGAATTTGATGATTTTATACAAAGACCCACGTCGGGATCGGGAGATTTTATTATTTTAGAGAGTTTATTAATTTATAAAGATTTTACTGTATTACAAATAATTTCCTAGCTAATAAAATTTTTAAATCAAGATATTTGGCTTTCAAATATCAGTATATATAAATTATATAAATATTATTATATTAAGAACAAAGTTAAACTTCAGTTTTCACAATATGTGTCAGAACAATATCAGAAAATAATTAATTAAGAATAGACGTGCATATATATATATATATATATATAATAGTCTAATACTCGTGTATTAAACGAAGTTTATCAAAAGATAAATATAAAAAATATTTGTGATAATTACAAATTTTTATGTAAAATAAAAAAATTCAAATAATGTATTCTCAACCCTTGCCTTGTACATGTCTAATTTATTTATTAATTATTATAATTATTAAATTTTTATTTTCATATTTAGACTCAATTCGTTAATAGTTTCATTTACATACTTATAAATATTCAAAAGAAGTCATATTCTAAACCCGTGCCTACTCTCTATTTATTAATTATTATTATTACGTTATTTTGTATTTTATTGTTTAGATTAAGTTCATTAATATTATTAGTTACATACTTTGAAAACCTAAACGGATGCCATACTCTCAACTCGTGTTGTATTGTACCGATATCTAATTAATATTTAATAAAAATAATAATTATTATTATTATATAATTTTATGTTTTTATGTTAGATTGAATTCATTAGTAATATTTAGTTACATACTTAGATTATTTCAAATAAATCTTAATTTACCTACATAGAATATTTAAAATTAAACAATTAAAATTATATTAACTTTTATTATAAACATTACCTATTTAATAATTTCATAATATTTTTTGTAATTAAAATTATATTTCATGTAATTTATCTTTTAATTAAAATAACTAACTTAAATCTTTTCTACTAATTTTATATGACTTATTCGAATTATTATAATAGGTAAATAAAAGGAAAATATTGAATTAAATAAAATATAATAAAAAAAATATTAAATTAAGTAGATATTAGATTTGGATGAAACCTAAGCAACCGAAACAATATAACTTTTTGTTTGCCAAACGAAGCATGCAAAGCAAACATACGCATATTATGCGAGATTTGGAAAAGAGTAATATTCATTAAAAATACCAAAAGAATAATATTAAAAATAGTACATTTAAATCGCAATATTATTTTGTTCCGTTTTCACAACAAATAATTTTTACACACAAATCAGAACATTACTTGTTCTAATTACAATAAGACTGATTTTCACAATTAAAAATTTTTTGCAAGTTTTTACCATGAGTCACGAAATTAGTTGTGATATACCAAGAACATTATTTGTTCAAATCACGGTAAATCTGATTTTCATAATAGAGAATTTTCAAGTTTTTTTTTACCCTGAGTCGCGAAATTAGTTGTAAAGTATATAAAAATACCTTAAACTTGACGGAAAAAACCCGTAGAAAATTGAGTTTGAAAAATGTAAAATATACAACACCCGCGTGTTACATGTGAATATGCAATATAAAAAACTAAAATTTATAAGACACTCATAATTCTACTGAAAAAATGTAGTGCATCCAACTTGTAGTATATGCAATATTATTATTTATTTTTCTACGTAAGATACTAATTTGTTCGTGTATATATATAAAATGTGTATCAATGCATTATATTGGAATTAGATAAAGAGATTTAGAATATTTTTAATATTTATTTTTCAGGGCATAATAACTTATTAGTATTAGTATTAGTATTAGTTTTATGTTATCTTTTTTGGTTCACTTTGTTTTTGTTTTATGTTTCGTGTAACAATAGTTTTTCATATATATTTTTAATGTTATTTTAAATTTATTATATTAGGATTAGATCAAAAAAGAATTTAAGTTTATATTTTTTATATTTATTTTCCTTTTGTAATAACTTTATATAACTCGTATTTTTCTTAAATAAATATTTAGAATTATAATAAAATTATTTCAAGTTTTATTCTAAATAAAAATTAATTCAACTTATATAGGTTTTTTCTAATTAGATATAACTTATTTATATTTTTTTATTAGAAGAATAAAAGTAAGATATTGAATTGGGCAAAATATGTTAAAGAAAATATTAAAGTAGGTAACATGCAATAAAAAAGAAATATTGAATTGGGCAAAATATAATATTAGGAAAATATTAAATTAGGTAAAATATAATATAAGGAAAAATACTAAATTAGGTTAATATTAAATTTTTTCCAAAGCTAACGAAGCGTGGGAAGCAGACAGATAAAATAGGATGATTTTTCATTAATATACAGGGTAAATTTGCCAATACTGAATCTCGTTATCCTGCGTGACTGTTTCTAACTACTTGATACCAGGGCAATCAAGCCTAAATTTACTGATTTTTTATTCTACCAATTTCTTTAACTTCTTGACTATCGTGATCTTAATACACTAAATATTAGTATATATCATATTATGTTTTTCATATATAGTTGTGACATTGAGGAAAAAAAATAATATAGAGATCTTAATACACTAAATATTAATATATATCTTATTATATTTTTCACATATAGTTGTGACATTGAGGAAAATAAATACTAATTTATCTATTCATGATAATTCAATATCATAATTCCAATATACTAAATATATTAATTACTTAATTATAGTTTGATATCTTGAGTTTTCTATAATAATAATAAATCATAATAACGCTTAAAAACTTATATGTAATGCTATTGTGATTTACTATTTTAGTGAGAAATGATATGGACTAGCAAAAGTATTAAATTCTAAATTATGTGTTTTGTACATCCTTTTAATCTGTAAATAATCAATGATATTCCATCTAGATTTATGTTTTATGTGACTTAAATTCAATATTTAAGAAGTGGCAAATACTTGGGTGAGACCGGTCTCATAGTATGAGACCAGTTTTTACCATGCCCATCTATCTAACCCATCTGCTACCCGACCCGTTCATGTAATTCACCCAACCAATAATCCGCCCCGGTCCTTTCAATATTAACAACTCTCAGCGGTCTCTCTCTCTCTCTCTCAATAACTCACCGCCCCTCGAACTCTCTCAGTCTCTCTCTCTCTCAATTTTCAATTTTTACTCAGCAGCAAAATGGCGGTTGTGGCGTGGCTTGGATGGAATCGACGGTGGCGTGGCTTGAATCGACGGCTGACAGCGATTCATTGGCAGCTTCAATTGATCTGCACGGCTATCTCGATTTGTCGGCAACCGAGAAAATGGCAACAGGCGGAAAACGACGGCGGCTGGCGATTTGTAAAATTCACACCCTTTTCTCACCATTTATGAAAATATTAGAGGTATAATAGATTTTTCTTCTTATTTTTTATATTTTTATGTGTTATTTTTGAGTTTTATGTGTTTGTTGAAATGATTTTGTGAGATGGGGATTGGGATTTTATAAACAAAGCAGAAAAATAAATGAATTTCCATTCTTTATATTGTTATGTGGTAGAACCCCTGGATTAGGATCTTTTTCAGAGGTCATAGATCGTTTGCATTCCAATCCATTGGTCAAGATCGACTACGAAATGCAACCAATGGTAGCAGAAAAAGGCCAAGCATTCCGATATGTCGTAGGGGCTCCGGTGATACAATCTTGGGCAAAGAGGAGCCCCTATTCGTCTAATGGGTATGAATTTTTGTATGATCATTGATCATTTAAGTTCCTCTCGTAGAAATCTATTGGCTAGTTTGATTTTTTTTTTTTATCTTCATGGYTTTGATGATTTATATATGCCTACCACCTCATGTGAATTTTTGTGATGCYAGTGTACAGTGTACTTTTATATATGGTGCTTAGGTTGTGAATGCGATTCTGAAATGGTAGTTTATTTCTGATCCGATCGATTATAAACATGTGTTGTTGTAACGGTTCGAATAGTGAATTTTAAATATGATCTAACATCAAAATTCCCTCACTGAACTTTTTTCCRTGTTTAAATTACTGTTAAGTATATGTCTATYACCATATGTGAATTTGGATGTGAGTATACTCTTAGATTTATGCTGCTTATGTTGRYAATGTGACTTTCAATTCTGAAATGGTAATTTATTTCCCATGGATCGGTGAGTGCCACGTTTTTTTTAARGGTTAGAATAGTGAAATTTAGATATGAACTTCCATTAAGATTCACTCACAGAACCTTTTTGCGTTGCTTGATTTTACTTTTAAAGTATTTGACGATTCGTAATTATCTAGCAGCATATGTGAYTTTGGACGTGCACTTTTATATATATGGTCCGTAGGTTGCAAATGTGATTTCCTGTCCTCAAATGGTTATTTATTWCCCATCAGCTTGCTTATTGACACGTGCTCTTTTAATGGTGAGAATCGTGAATTTTGAAAATAATCTAACATTAAGATTCCATCACCTAACTCTTTTGTCRTGTTCGTATTATTTTTAAGCATTTGACTATTTGTGTTTGTCTATCAGGGCTCTTGATTACAGTTGTTTTCCTCCTAATTGGCTTATCTCTCCTTACCTTCCGATGGGAATGTGCAAAGATAGTTCGAGCTATAGTGATGCATTGGAATGGATAGTCTTGCTCTTGATCGCATCAAAAATGACCCCGCCAATGATGGCAAAACTTTCGAGGTCTTGTGTGTAGACAAGATCGCTCTTACCCCCATGTAGTGTATCTTTTGGCCTTCACTGTTCGGGAAGTTGTTGCCGATGTTGCTGCTGCCACTGCCGATGCTCCGCTCAAAACTATTCATGCAAGGGTGTTCTATCCGCGTAGTAAAGGTAACGAACTCATGGAGTGGATGTTTCAACCTTGTGGCGTGACCGGGTGATAGTGCAGCTGCTTTTTAGTGTGTTTTACRACCGTCTCCTAGCCYRATTCTATGTTTTTATGAAAACTTGTGTAAGTGGGATTGGACTTTATCATCGTACGTCTGGTGCTTGGTTGTGATGAACAGAAACTCAAATTTTCTATGTATTTAGTTCATTAATAAATAAAAAATTATTTAGAGGAAGGGAGATGAAAGTTGGGAAGAAAGTTATTTGAGTATCACAAGTTTTTTATATATATTTTTACAATAAAGCATAGTTAAGTAACATTTTTAACTCAAGTTATTTGAGTATCACAAAACATTGTTAAAGTATCACAAAAGATTGCTAAAGTATCACAAAATATTATTAAAATATCACAAGTTTTTATACCTAATTTTAATTAAAGTATAGTTAAGTAATATTTTTAAATCAAGTTATTCAAGTATCACAAAACATTGTTAAAGTATTACAAAAGATTGTTAAAGTATCACAAA
>BMAC01000486.1:373905-394577 GCA_014905375.1 Phtheirospermum japonicum
AGATTGTTAAAGTATCACAAGTTTTTTAAATATATTTTTACAATAAAACATAGTTAAGTAACATTTTTAACTCAAGTTATTTGAGTATCACAAAATATTGTTAAAGTATCACAAAAGATTGTTAAAATATCTAAAGTTTTTTATTATTTCACAAAACATTCGTTGTTCAGCATATTGCAGTTCTGGGCTGTATAATTGTTCTTCTTATTATTTCGCATCAATCTGCAAATTCTCATATTTTTTCGATTTTTTTTACTATTTTTCCGGCCAATTTGAAAATTTGAAGAAATTCACCAAATATTCAAGAAAAATTGAAAAAATTCACCAAATATCCGTTGTTTATCATATTGTAACTCTGGGCTATATGATTATTTGTCTTATTATTTCGCATCAACCTGCAAATTTCTAAAATTTTCCGATTTTTTTTTACTATTATTCTGGCCAGTTTAAAAAATTGAAAAAAATCACCCAATATCCAAGAAAATTTAAAAAAAATTACCAAATATCCGTTGTTCATCGTATTGCAATTCTAAACTACACAATTATCCTTCTTATTGTTGCGCACCAACCTGCAAACTTTTAAATTTTTCTGATTTTTTTTTACTATTTTTCCGGCTAGTTTGAAAAATTTAAAAAATTCACCAAATATTCCAGAAAATTTGAAAAAATTCACCAAATATTTTTTGTTCATTGTATTAATATTGTGGAATGTACGATTGTTCATCTTATTGTTGGGCATCAACCTGCAAATTTTCAAATTTTTCCGATTTTTTTTACTATTTTTCCGGCTAGTTTGAAAAATTGAAAAATTCACAGAATATTCGTTGTTCATCGTATTAGAATTCTGGGCTGTACGATTATTCATCTTATTGTTGCGCATCAACCTGAGAATTTTTAAAATTTTCTGATTTCTTTTACTATTTTTCCGGCTAATTTGAAAAATTAAAAAAATTCACCAAATATTCCAGAAAAATTGAAAAAAATCACCAAATATTCGTTGTTCATCGTATTGCTATTTTGGGATTTACGATTGTTCGTCTTATTGTTGGGCATCAACCTGCAAATTTTCCTATTTTTCCGATTTTTTTTACTATTTTTCCGGCTAGTTTGAAAAATTAAGAAATTCACCAAATATTCGTTGTTTATCATATTGCAATTCTCGATTGTACGATTATTCGTCTTATTGTTGCGCATCAACCTGCAAATCTTCATATTTTTTTTGATTTTTTTTACTATTTTTTCGGCTAATGTGAAAATTGAAAAAATTCACCGAATATTCGTTGTTCATCGTTTCGTAATTCTAGGTTGTACGATTGTTCGTCTTATTGTTGCGCATCAACCTGCAAATTTTCAGATTTTTCAGATTTTTTTTACTATTTTTCTGACAAATTTGAAAATTAGAAGGGGGTTGGGTCCAATTTTGGGTTATTGGATCTGGGTTTGGGTTGTTTCCTGGGTTTGGATCACCTTACAAAATGGTAAAATGTGGTCTCATTCTATGAGAGAGGTCTCACCCAAGACCTACTCTTAAGAAGTTTACACTTAATATCATGTAAACTAGTGGCTCCCAAATAAATGAATCATCATAAATATTGATAGATACTTCAATTTTTATGACGTTTTAGAATGGAAAAATTTATGCATACTATAATTAGTCTCATTTTTTTTTGGGTTGATTTTTGGTTACAAAAATGATAGGTGGACCGAATCGCTCCATGGAGCAACAGACAAAAAGGAAAGTTTAATAATTTACACATATTTATATTATTCTATTAATTTCATATTTACCTTTTTACCCTTTTTTGTTATATTAGAAAGAAATGTCTTATTTTTTTCTCCCCTTATTTCTTCCATTCCATCTTACCGTCGCCTCCTCCACACCCCCACACACAAATGTCTGCAGATCTCGAATTAAATCTTCAAATCATTCAAACTATTTCTTCCAAAAAAAAATTAAAATTAACAGGAGCTGCGAACAAGACGACCAACAAGAGGATTGCCACACCCCTAAATCCCCGCCATCCTCAGCTGCCCGCAGGCGCCTAGAAAGTCGTCGCCGCCGCGGCGGTCCAATTCTTCGAGATCGTCTTTACAGACGAAATCGAAACATTTTTTAGAATGGCTGAGAAAAGCATCAATGCCGGCGCCAAAAGAAATGCGTAATTTGAAGTAATTAATATTTTTATATTTACATTGAATAAATTACTAATATTTAGTTACATACATAGTTTATTGTAAATAACTCATATTTTACCTATAGAATATTCGAAACTCCAAAAATAAAATTATTTTAAATTATATTATCAATAAAACTTATTTAATTATTTTCATAATGAATTTTTTATTAAAACTATTTCATATGTAGTTTTTTTTAATTAAAATAACTAATTTAAGTCTTATCTACTTATTATATGTGACTTATTTCTATTTTTATATTAAGAGAATCAAAGGGAAAGTAAAAATAAAAATAAAATAATTATAATAGAAAATAAAATTAACAATAATACATTGATATGAGAATATTATAATTTTATAATTTTATATATATATATATATATATATATATATATATATATATATATATATATATATATATATATATATATTATTCGAATCGAACACGTGAGTACTCATATTCGTATTCGTTGATAATTCGAATCAAAATATAAACTCCAATTCCAATTCGGACCAATATAAGCGAATCGATTATTGAATCAAATCAAAAGGTTTGATTCAATACTTTAACCCTACATGTAGTTGATTTGTAGTCTTATTTTGATTTCTAATAGTTTTTTATATTATGTATATTGCAAGAATAAATATTGTCAAGATAACATTTTAATAGTTTTTGTTATCACTTAATAATTATTTAAATATTAAATTAAAATCATTTAACTTATGTTTTACTTCAAAATGGATAACTATATTTCATAATAATAATAATAATAATAATTACCGCTATTAGTAAATATGATAATAAAATTATAAAAACAATAATTACTATTATTAATAAATATGATAATAATAAGATTCAAATGTAGTTAGGGTTGTACATGAACTTAATCGAACTGAATATTTTCATGTTTGATTTGTATTGTGTCATTGTCTAATAAGTAATATAATTCGTATTTATTTTTTTTATTAGGACTATAAAATAAAATTATTGCATTAGGCAAAATTTAATAAAATATATACTTGTTTAACATAGATTATGAGAATTTTGAATCAATATATACTTGTTTAACACTCGTGTATTACACGGGACTTATCAAAAGATAAATATAAAAAATATTTGTGATAAATACAGAATTGTAAATCTAAAATATAAAAATTAAAATAATGTATTCTCAACCCGTGCTTTGTACATGTCTAATCTATCAATTATAATTTAAATAATCATATTTTAGAGTATATAAATATAATAGAAACCTAATTTAATAAAAATATAATTTATTGATGACAATAAAAAAGAGAAAAATTGATTAAATTTAATAAAAAAAATAAATATAATTTGTTGATGACAAAAATATTTTAGAATAAAAAATATTTAATGAATTAGAATCATAAAATATAATTTATTGATGAAAAAAAAAAGACAATTAATTAGAATCATAAAATATAATTTATTTATAAAAAGAAAGAAAGACAATAAATTAGAATCATAAAATATAATTTAATAATAATAAAAAAAGACAATAAACATGCTTATATTCAAAGCCCATTAACAAAGTCCATTGTACATGCTTCCCCGGACCAGGGGTTGATCACGTTGGAAGTTGGTAAACAGAAGAGTCTCAAACTGTAGTATACCATTTTCCCCTTTCGATGTGGGACTTTTCTCCTCTTCCCATCACTGTGTATTATCTCCTCACTTCTTCGCTAACTATATTTTCTTCGTTTTTTTATATCTCAGCAGAGAAGTTGAAGCGACGCCATCCCCCTTGAACAAACATCCCAAAAGCTGATACTTGCCCCCAAATTCATTAACCTAACACACGAAACAATCCCACCAAATTAAAATTACAGTAATTTAACATAAACCCTGATTTTCCCAATCTCAGTAGAATTCATCGAAAAACTATTTAGTCTTCGATCCATTCCCAATTTGTCCTCATAATTATCTTCTCTATGTATATTTCCGATATTAGCTCCGACGCAAAACAGCCCCATCATCATCTTGATGGACATCACTATTCAGACACCCAAAGATGAGATTTTGACCCTGCTTCTGAAGATGCGGCTTGGAAATTTTCCCGTAGGGCACTGATTTCCTCGTGTCATCAACCAGAGAGGTGGCGGTTAGGCTGAATGTTGAATTGTTGTGGACTGTAATTGAATCCCTCAGGCGGTGAGGGGAAATCACGGTTTGGTTAATTGTTTGCAGTGATGAACAGTTTCATGGATCAAATTTCTTAATTAGTATCACGAGCAAGAACAAAGTAGCATTGACAGTGCATACAGCGAGTTCGAGCCGAATGGCAGAACCGGACTGAGGACAGAGCTACTTCATGTTTGGGCTGCGAGAAAAATGGGCTGTGGAGCAGCTGTTAAGGATGAGTTCGGGCTATAATCTCATGTCTTTATTTATTTGTTGTTGTAGAGGGCTTAGGAACATTAAACGTGGGACGTCGACGCTTCGGCCACTTCTCAGGTCTTAATTTACTTGTTGTTGTTGAGGGCTTAGGAACATTAAGCGCCGGACGTCGACCCCTCACCGCCGCTCGTTGATGGCTCCCAATGAAAAAGAAATTAACACATGGTTGACGAAACCCAGAAATGGGGGAGGCGAATGGAGAAAGATGGACGACGTTATCATGGAGAAAGATGGACGACGTTCATCATGGGTCTCTCCTTGTCTTTTTTGCTTTAAACTTAAGCATACATATACGTATGTGTGCATGAGTAGCTAGGGATATCATTGCAAATACTCATGCAATTCCTCACACTGAAACAAGAAAAAAAACTCATATGATGTGTAGCAACCATATTAGAACATGTTATAGCAACAATATTAGAACATGTTATAGCCCCAGATGTTAGGTATGTTCTTCTTATTCCCACTGTATTAAAGGCTTTTCCTCTTAATGAACACATATAAGCTTTTGTTGAGTTATCAAAGATATGAAGATAGAAGTGGTGCCTGCAGGTTCGAAAAATGAGTCCTCGTTAGTCTTGCCTTTTTTTCTTTATCTAATCTATACACATTCCTTACTTCATCTTATAGAAGAAAATGTTTGTTTCATGAAGATTTTTCGAATTTTAGCATCTAATTAGTGGCATGCGAAAATAATGAATATGCTGCACAATTAATCTCTGAAGATTTTGTTTAATTGAAGAAAATTCTGAAAGGGGCCAGTCTTTAAGTGCATAAACAGCTAAAGCCTCTTCAAGTGAATGGTTATATTATACTTTTACTTTAGATAACTCCTCAAAAGTGGCTGGCTTTACTCACCCCTACCTCACTTTACCTTATCTATGAATATTGATGTTTACGTTGTGAAATAATGGTGAACCATAATAATTAGACATTTGAAATTAATTATAAAATCGAAATGTACGTAAAAGGAATAACTCTTTTTATAAGCTGACCTGACTCCTAAGGATCTTAGTTCAGACCAAAACAGATTGATGTCATTACACCTCACATCACACTTTAGAATCCAGATAAATAGTTTAAGCAACCAGAAGAAGCAAATAAAAATCCCAGCAGTCACAAAGGGAAAATACCACGTCTATTTCTCCCAACTACAAATTTATTAATTCTTTACTACGAATACCACGACTAATTTCTATATTTTCCAGGTATAAAAGTAAGAATGGACTATAAAAATCCTTCCACCCTGCTGAAATTTCGTGGCGGAAAGAATCCCATGTATACGGCACAGGTGGTAATGGGCAATCCTCCTAGAAATCATAAAATTTATTAAATAAATATATTCATGTAATCGGATAACATGAATGAAAATGAGCAATAGTACCTGAATGAAATGGTTTTTATTTACAATTCCAATACAAAGCATCCTCGGAGGATATGAGATTGCTATACGTAATGGTAGGTATGTTTGGGACATTCTCTCATCCAAACAAACAAGAGCAACGTTGTAACACGATGCAACCAAGTGTCCCATTTCCGGCAAACTAAACCAGTATCTCTTGGGTGCAACATCTTTGTAGTAGTTAAGTTTTGTAAATGTGTTTTCAACAACACCATTTTCCTTAAACACTCTGGAATACAGTTCTTGATTCTTCAACAATTCATTATAGAGTTCTCCTCGAACACGTCCCCATGATTCCTCGCTATAACCAAGTAGACCAGCTATGGCACGAAAACCGCAATGACCATCACTTTCAACATTCTTAGTCCTAACAATGTAACTATATAAACCGTATAGTACCACAAGACCCTTATCAACCATATGTTGGGTATGCTGGTGCTCAATCTGATGCAACACAACAAAAAAAAAAAACTCCCTTAAACTACCAAACGAAAAAAACACTCATTCTCAATAAATTAGATATTTATCAAGAATATAAGTTGAATAATCACTAATTTAGTATAATAATAATAGTAATAATAATAATAATAATAATAATAATAATAATAATAATAATAATAATAATAATAATAATAATAACAAACACCACTAGCATCAAGGGAGATTTATAAATAAATATATTCAAATATGACAAAAAAAAAGGATGTAATCGTACCTCATTATCGTTTGTGCTTTGGTTAGTGTTTAAATCGACACGAGTTGAACAACCTCGACCTTCACGAGAGGAACCCTTCTTTTTCCTAGAGTTTGCAAAAACTGCTTGTGCACCCTTCCAAAGAAAAAAAAAACATTCATTATCAAGAAACTTGCATATTTATTGAAAAGAAAAGTTGTACATTCACTAATTCAAAATAATAATAATAATAATAATATGATCCATTAATAATAATAATAATAATAATATAATGATAACACTAGTAATAATAATAATAATAATAATAATAATAATAATAATAATAATAATAATAATAATAATAATAATAATAAATAATAATAATAAACATAACAACAATAACAAACACCACGGCCATCTCTTCATCAACTTATGTGTTAACGTAACAATGTAAAACTTTAAAAAGTCAGGATATTGAAACATATAAATAAATATATTTAAATATGACAAAAAAAAAAGATGCACTTGTACCTCATTGTCGTTTTTGCTTTGATTTGTGTTTCGCTCGACACGAGCAGAACAACCTCGACCACCTACACCTCTACGACCACCACGACTACCATACTTCAGTTCAATTCTTCCTTTAATTCTATTGGTCCTTGGCCTACCTCGTCCACGAGCAACTACAGGATCGCGAATGACGCCACCCTCAATATTAGTAATATTATTGCTTCTACCCACTTGAGTATTGCATTTTTTATTCAATAACCTCCTCACGCCAATTTATCACATCGTTCTTCAGCAACTCTAACCTTTGTTTAAGATAATCCATCCTCGGAACTGAGTCTGTGCACAAATCAACGCACTCCTGAAATACATTCTCTAACTCCTTATAACTCTTATATGCTTCGGTCATGTAAGGATACCCACCACAAAACAAGATCCTTGTATGAGGACGAAAAATATCTTTTCTCCACCTTCTACATATATATCTCTCATTCAAATGCGTTATGTTACAAAAAGACATTACTAAAAACACATGACGACAAAGCAAACCTTGTGCCTCAAACTTCCTACAACCGCATGACAAATACCCTCCATGTTGTATGTATTCAACAGTGAATTCAATGTCCTTATATTTCTTTTTCTCGATAATGCATTTGTCAATTATTTTATATTTTTTGATTCCATTTTGAATGTCTTGTGCCATTGCTAGCCTTTCCTCATCCGTCGGCGTGATTAGATGACAGTGCATCACACGTTGAATCTCAGTTTGTACCTTTTCAAAATTGAATGAGTGTACACATCTACAAATTGCTTCTCCCAAAGAAATTGCGACACACACTTAACCACTTTATTATTGGAATCAAAATCATCCTTGGACTCCCTTTGAATCTTCGTGCTTAAAGAAATCGCATATTGCTCAACAAATTGTTTCAACGTGCTACCATGATGGATGTAATCGTCAAAAATGCATGCGTACTCTCACTTCTTTGAGATGAAACCATGCCGGCCCAAAAAAAAATGATCAAGATAAACGGAAGCCCAATTTTCCCTTTCCTTATACAAGTTCGACAACCATTGATTATTTTCTAAGCTATATTTCTCAATAAACTCATTCCACTGCCTCTCAAACTCCGAAATTGTGTGGCTCTCATAAACTAATTTCTTAAACTCAGAAACCGCACTATCAAATTCAGTTATATGACTAAATTTCATTGAAACTTTTTGCATTATGTGACACAAACAGAAATGGTGTCTTGTATTATGCATAACTTCCTTAACTGCAGCCGTTATGCTCGGACATTGATCAGTTAGAATACCATTAGGGTGTAATCCACCCATCGCATCTAGCCATGTCGAAAAAAGCCACTTGAATGAAGAGATGTTCTCATGTGATATCAAAGCACAACCTAGCAAAATTGATTGACCATGTTGATTGACGCCAATTATTGTGCCAAATGGCATGTTATAGCGGTTCACAAGGTAGGTTGTATCAAAGCACACCACATCATGAAATTCTTCATAAGCAGCTTTGCAACGCGGATGTACCCATAATACTTTAGCAAGCCTTCCCTCGACATCAGTTTCGATTAAATAAAAGAAGTCTCTCTCTTCTTGTTGCAACTTCATAAACAAGTTCTGAATAGCATGAGCATCACCCTCACCGAGCCTAAGCCTCCGATTACTTTCAATGAAATTTCTACAATCTTTGGGCAAACAACCTAAATTATCCGACCCGCTCTTTGAACCTCTAACAATCTAATACTCTTCGAAGGCCTAATTCCAGCAATGTCGTTTGATTCTAAGGTCCATTTCATCTCAAGCGTCAAGTTTCTATGGCTGGGCATCATCCTAGTCATCTTAGAATCCAACGCGTGATTGTGATTGTTAAATACACGAGTTACAGTCCAAACACTCTCTTTTAGGACAACACTTAATCTTGCAGGACACTCTATTCGCTTTGATGGTCCCTTGGAAAACGACTTTCTTCCCTTGTCACATGCAATTGTTTGGTACTTGTGACAACCGTCCTTGCCTTTTATTGATGAACACCTCGCGACAGAAAAACCTTTAATTCTAGCGTGTTGTTGGTACACAATTAGCAAAGTCTCAACGGTAGGAAATATCATTCCAACCAATGGCCCATCTCCATTGTTATTTATCGGTTCTTCACCTTCAATATTATTTTTAAATTTAATTCCATCGTATGCATCAAACTCTGCATGTGTTGCATCGCCGCTTGAATTTTCTCCAATCGCAATTTCTTCCCCTTCTTTAAAAATATCTTCAATTTCATCATTTGCAACTTCATCTGCGCCATGGACACTTGAGGCCCAGTCCATATCATTTTCTTCATCAGAGAAGCCAAATATATCATTGATTATTTCATGCATATTTTTTGGTCCATGATTAGTTGACATTTCTCCGACTAAGAGATGCTTTGATTTTGCTTTTTGAGGGAGATGTTTGGGGGTTTTTTTCAAATGTTTTCTCTGTTTTGAACTTTATTTTTTTATTTTATCATCTATTCATTTGTGTTTATTATTTTAAGTTGATTCTGAGTTTTGATTTACTAAATCAATTTAAATATTGAAATTCCTAAAACCTATCCATAAATATTTTAAGTTGATTTTTAAGTTGATCTTCTATTCTAATATTTGAAATGTCGTTTTATTCGCTTTCTAAAAGAAACATCGTCATGCGAAAAAAAAAAAAAAGCCATTTATTTTAGATTCCTTTTAAAAGATTGTCCGATCAAAAAAAGAATTATAGCATTAAATTTATAATTTTCACTTTATAACATAATTAAAGTTCACAAATAACGAGTAGGTAATTTATATTCGTTGCCAATATATATATTTGAATCATTTAATGTGACACAATATCTTACCCTTCTGAAATTAAACTTATCTTTATTCCAAAATAGTTTGATTGATTTATAAAGAGAATTTATTAAACGGATCTACAGTATATCATTATTTATATATTCACATGTAAATTGCAGTTGTAGAAATCTGGATTATTGGTTTGCTTTGGGCTTAGTATGTCGTCGAAGTAGGTAACTGTGATGTTTATTGAATTTAAAAAATTATGTAGGTGATCTTGGACAAACCATGAGGATGAGCTCAACCCTAGAGCACATTGCTCAATCAAAGTACGACGTTTTTCTACTGCCCGGTGACCTTTCATACACCAACATGCGGCAGACGAAGTGGGACAATTTCGGGCTCTTAGTGCAGCCACTGGCCAGCAAGCGGCCCTGGATGGTGACCCAAGGCAACCACGAGGTCGAAAAGACCCCTAAAATCCATAAGCGCCGCTTCACGTCCTACAACGCGAGATGGCTCATGCCATACCAAGAGAGCGCCTCCCCTTCCCACTTGTTCTACTCTTTCCAAGTGGCCGGGGCCCACGTCGTCATGCTCGGCTCGTACGCGGAGTTCGCACCCGACTCCCCTCAGTACCGGTGGCTCAAGGCCGATTTGCGYAAGGTCGACCGGAAGAGGACGCCGTGGCTTGTGGTGMTTGTYCACGCGCCGTGGTACAACTCTAATGTCTGTCTCTTATACACATCTAGATGTGTATAAGAGACAGGAGTTGTACACGCGCCGTGGTACAACTCTAATGTGGCTCATCAATCCGAGTATGCGGCGCAAGGCATGAAGAGTGTTATGGAGGATGTGATCTATCGAGCACGTGTGGATGTGGTTTTTGAGGGTCGTGTGCATGCCTATTAACGCTTTGTAAGTATATATCTTTATCTTCCTTCAATTCTAGCATCGTTTCTTGTCGGGTTAATTATAGAAAATGCCTTTTGAAAAAATTAGGCACGCGTGTACAAGGATAAAGAAGATAAATGCGGTTCTGTATACATCACATCAGGGGCCGAAGGCAATCGTGAGGGCCTTGCTAGAAGGTAATTGAATTTAAGAAAAATCAACAATATATAAAATGGTGCTTTTTTAATTTTAATACAATTAATGTTGCCATCTCTCTTTTTTGGATCCAAAAACAGGTTTTGTGCACCGAGTCGGCAAAGAGAGAAAAATGCGTTTGTTGATTCAGATCTACATAATAATATCTGTTCATTGAGTGAACCAACTGTATTTCAAAGGATTCATGGAGCAATTGAGTCAAGTAGCCAGAGTCAGACAAGTTAGCTTTTACATTCAAAACATATTTGATTTGCCCCTACAAACTTGTGGGTTTCAGTACATAAGTTTCTAAAAATTACAGACTGGTCCTCAAGACTTAGAGTTCTTGGGCTGACAGGATAATTCTGGAATCTGAATACCAGTTGATGAGACTAGACGAGATGGAGAGCAGTTCGGTCATCGGATGAGTAGCGCTGCTGCAGATTTGGTTCCATGAGATTCATCGGTAGGAAATTCCGAGCATCATACAACTGTGAGAACATGGGCACCGCATGGTACTCCGATCCAGCTGGCATCAAGTTGATTGTTATAATTAACAAATATTATAAGCCAGACATAAACAATAAACAAAACACAACGAAGAAATGAACAAACATATTCAGAACCCCTTTCGGAGCTCAAAGAGGCATCGAATCAACACCACATTTTCTGCCGCAAAGCCCAAATCGAGACATGGGCAACCTTGAACCACCGAACCCGGTCAAAAATCAAGACCCGTCTGAAGCTCAAGGTTTTTCGCGACTGCTCTTCTGCGTGCGTGTGAGGTGACGAGATTCTCATTCAATATCGTCGCCCCTGAAGCTCGAAATAAGGTGGAAGAAATAAGGGAAAAACTTGGGCTTGAAGCACAAAAATACAAGTGGCACGATAGATAACAAAAACAGTCGACTAAGCCATCGATCCATCATTTCAATACAGACTCACCGGGAAATCGAGTCGGAACAGGGTCCAAAACCAAATCAAAACCAGTCAGCCCAAACCGAGAGATTATTAGCCTCCATCACTCATATCTGAAACCAACACCGTTGGCCTTGTGGCATCGAAACCTTCACCACCAAACCATTTCTCGACGAGGTCGATGCCGTTCATCTTGTACTGCAGAACTCCATCCTAAAATCAACTACCATCAAATCCAAGGCCACCGAACCAGAATTCCACCCGACTCTGCCACCGAGACGCCGTGAACCGTCAGCCTGTTTTAGGGCTCACGAACTGAAAGGGACCCAGGAACCCAAGGATCAGGTCTCGAATCAGAAGTTGAGCCATCAGTCATCGTTGGCCACAGCCTGCATCTCCAACTTGTTGTGCGCTGCCGTTCGTGGAGCGTACTGGAACCGTGGAGTATGGCTGGTGAGACCATGGAGAAGAAGGGAAATTGCAGGGTTAAGAGGAGAAGAAAACTGGACACCGGTCACAGCCTTTAATATCGTCGCCTCCACTGCTCAGGGCTGCCCCATTACCGCTGCCGATTCAGGGTTGCCGCTTTCCCATCGACGGAGGGTACTTGGCCAATTGGACGATTGGAGAGAAATGGAGAAGAAGATGAGAAAGAAAAGATGGGAAATTGAATTAGGGTTGGAAGATCCCTTTTCATACCCACAACAACCTTCACAGTAACTTTTAATCCTCTTTGATTTAGGTGGAGGAGGCGACGGAAAGATGGAATGACAACAACCTTCACAGTAACTTTTAATCCTCTTTGATTTAGGTGGAGGAGGCGACGGAAAGATGGAATGGAAGAAATAAGGGGAAAAAATTAATACATTTCTTTCCAATATAACAAAAAAGGGTAAAAAGGTAAATATATATTAAAGTTCCTTTTTGTCTTGTTGCTCCATGGAGCGATTCGCTCCACCTAGCACCACCCTTTTGGTTATATATCCTAATTTGACCCAATTAAATGCATTAATTATTATATAAATAGTGGAAAGAGAGAGAGGGTGGATATATTAATGAGAGGTATTTGTAGAGTTTTTCTCAATTTATTAATAAGTGTGTTCAGTCAAAAATGACTTATAAATTAAATTGGATGACGTTTTGTCACGGTTCTCGACGAAGATGGTTTGATTAAATATGCTCGAAATTCAGAGCTTTTCAGTTTACCCGTTTAGGAAATTGTTTCATGATTTATTTTGTATCTAATATACAAACTCCAGTATAAAAAATTACATGCCCTTGATGGTTTTAGACGAATGAGTTGTTAATTACTCACTATAATCAAGGTTGTCAAGATCGTATTCTTGAATCGAGTCGATCAAAAATTTTGAAAATTGGATCGTTGATCAAATTGTAAATCATAAGAATTTATGTAAGTACAATTGAAAATACCAAAAAATTGCGGAAAAGGGAAAAAAACACAAAACACAAATTAATCCCTAATTTGGTGGTTTGTTAGACTTATAAGTAGCGCTCACAATGGGTCGGGATGAGACATCTCCAAAATCGGGTCGGATCGGGCCGACAATTTAGAAGCCCAAACCCGACCCAACATGAGAATTAGTGTAATTTTTCGGGCCAAAAACGGCCCAATTTCTCTGGGCCTGAGATTCTTGGCCTAAGCCCAGTTAAAGTTGGGTCGGGCTGAAAATTATCGGCTCTACTTATAAAACAACAAACAGGCCCATTAGACAAAAAAAAAAGAAAGAAAGAAAGAAAGAAAGAAAGAAAGAAAGAAAAAGTGGCCCAACTATCTCATTTAAGTTGAATTAGATCACTCATACAAAATCGCGATTTTTCATTATTTTATTCACATTTTTATGATATACGATTTTGCACATGATTTGAATAAATTTGTTAGTCTTGAATCGTAATATTGTACAATTCTACAAGTTGAATTGAAATTTTGACAACTTTAAACATAATATTCACTCTAAGTTGCTATATATGAACATTAATTCTTAATACTCCCTCCGTTTTAAAATAAGTGTCGTTTTAGAGACTCGATTTTATTACAAATTAAGTGTCGTTTTAGAATTTTTTGTCACTTTATTCCAGGTTTATCCCCACTTATTTTAACAAAAATCAACAAGTTTATGGTAATAGAATAACTAAAGGGAAAGAATGGAAGTAATTAAATGAAAATATTATTAATTGATTGAGGATGTATTAGTCAAATATTATGTTCCTTAATTTTGAAAAAAAAAACTCTAAAATAACATTTATTAAGAAATGGAGGGAGTAGTTATTTGGCAAGAGAAACTGGTTGCACTAACTCTCTCCAAGAATAGTGCACTTTTTATGAGACAATTGGAAATTTTAGAGGTAATTATTTTTTGTTCCCTAAACTATTGCGTTTTTCACAGTTTACCATACAAACTATTATTTGTGACAAACCGCCATACAAACTCTGCGCGATTGCAGTTTGCCTCCTGGACCGAGATATTTGTGGTTTTGTAATCAAAACCGGATGATGTGACAAAATCCGATTGCGCCACGTCATCCGGTTTTGGTCACAAAACCACAAAAAATCTGGTTTAGAGGGAAAATTGCAAATCGTGCATAGTTTGTATGATAGTTTGTCACAAATAATAGTTTGTATAGTAAACTGTGAAAAACGCAATAGCAAAAAATAATTAAACCAAAATTTTATGCACAAAATTTCGTTTGCCAAGTTTCATTTGTGGCAATTAATTTTTAAACATTATGAGGGGACTAATTGTAAGTAGAACAAAAATTACACACGACTAATTATAAATAGAGCAAAAATGAAATATGTAAAAAAAAAGAAAGGGAACATTATTTTCTAAACAAACCCATGGCAATAAATTGGTACATATGTAATTAGAATAAATAATGTAATTTATAAAGAAGTTTTTAAAATTTGAACTGATTTTATATTTTAGTATTATAAAAAGTAGTTTTATTTACAAATCTATTGTAACACAAATGAGCAACACCATATATTTGAAGTGAACAGTTTGTGTGTGTGTGATTTGTTACTCCCTCCGTCCCATAAATATAGTCCATTATTCCATTTCTGTCTGTCCCACAAAGATAGTTCAATTACCATATTTAACATATCATTAATTTTTCATTTCCACACATACCCTTAATTAATATTCTTAAAATACTAATTTTTTATCTCGTAAATTAAAAATTGATGATTACAATGTAAAATCTTATCATTCCATTAACAAATATAATAATCCCAACACCGATTTCTATGAGACTTAACTGAAAAAGAGTATAATTGAAAAACACTAACTAAATTAATGACTTAATTATATAAACTATTAATTTTTTAATCTGTGTGAAAATAACTGTAAGACCATCAAATTGGGACGGAGGAAGTATTTGTTTAGCATTTATAATTAGTATTTTTTAAATAAATCACGTGCAAACATCAGTGTTACACTGGGACATATATACGTGTACGTGTGTGTAAGTGGATTACAGAAATTAATCGGATATATATAATTTGAGATTGAGATTTTAAAAATCCTAATTTTCAAAAGCGTGAGTCCCAATTTATTTAACATCCCCATAGCAAATTTGGAATTTCGAAAAATAAGTAGTATTAAAAAGAAAAACATATATATTAGCAATGTTTTATATTCAATTTCATATAACCAAAATGTGCAATAAAAAATCATTAAAGTAATTGCAATTAAATCTAATTTGCCTTCATTTCATGAAAGTTATCGTCCTCATAATAATTTATGAAAATACATCAATTTTATTAAAAGTTAACATACATTCATTTAATATTGCTCAATCATCGATGCAATATAATGTAATAAGAAAATAGACAAATATATGTGCTAATATGTTAAATTATGGCGTCACACACTATTTTGAAATAAATTTGTTCTGGGTCAAATTATATTGGATTTGAGGAATATTTTAAGTTGAAATGAAATAATGTATGTGAATATCCACACTCATAACATTGATAAACGTACTCATTTGCTTATTGCATCCTAGTTATTTTTTCCCTACACTTTCATTACTAATCAAACCAATCTCTGATCACTCAAACTACCATCCACTCAATTAAATTAATTTACACCAAAACCCACTCACAATTGAACCATTTACAAAAAAAAAAAAAAGGGCAAAATCTGGAACACTAATATCGCCACCGTGTTACAACAAGCACATTTTCAAGAACACAAAATTCAACCATTCACAACAACAACAAAAAAAAAAAAAAGAGAGAGAGAGAAAGAGAGAGTCACTATTTGGAGTACACTATTTGGAGCACTACCGTCGCATCCGTGTTACAACAAGCACATCATCATGAACACAAAACTCGATGACAACTGCACTTAACTTCATGACTTTGTCTATTGTATACGACTTGCCTGACCTTAGAGTTTTGATCATGAGATCTTACCTTAAACTCAAACAAGGGACTCCCAAAATCAAGTGGTTGTTCATCGAATATGGTATTCAAGGAATTGATCAGTTCAAGTTCAAACAACTAGTATATATTGAGCGTGTAAACAGCAGCAGCATGACTCAATAATGGGTGATTTTTCACAATCAGTGATGGTTTCCCATGTCGACAACGAGTGTCCTCGACTTTTTCTTTGTCACGCCAACTTTTTTGAATTTTCTCATAATTCATGACAAAATCATACAACGAAATGCTCCTGTTACCTACTTTTTTCAACACCAAGTTTGTGGCCTCACTTCTAGATGTAGCCAAAAGACCATCACTAAACCTTTCATTGTTAAAAGCAGTAGTCCATTTATGTCGCAATTTGTACATGACATTTATCCACTTATAGGATGCAAGATTATAATCATCAATCATTGATGCCCATGTATCTTCAAACTCTTCTTCGGATTCACAATAACCCATGCACTTATGCCACAAATGCTTAAACATTGAATCACCTAGCAAGCTTCCTATGTGTGAAGGAGCATTTTGGTTTAATATTCCATTGACACAAACGATGAAGTGCACATGGAAATATTGTTTCAATCGCATTTATCATTGCTTGACATTGATCGGTAAAAATTGTTTCAGGCCGCTTACCACTCATAGACTCAAGATATGTGCTAAATAACCATTCAAAAGACGACTCGGTTTCATCTGACATAAAGGCCAAACCAAACATCACATTTTGCCTATGATGATTCATACCAACAAAAGGAGCGCATATCAAATTATATATATTTGTTCTATAAGTGGTGTCAACTGAAACAACATCGCCAAAATGTTCATCAACCCGACATCTGTAATCTCTAAAGAAAAATTTCATCACCCTATTATCATCATCTAACTGTACATTCCAGTAAAAAAAGGCTTCTTTATTCGACTTCTTTATGAAATATTGAAGTAAAGCAGAAGCATCTCCATTTTTAATTTTTGTATATTTTCTCAAACGATTGAGGTGATCATATGCATGTTTTCGAATAAATCCCAAGTTTTCTGGACCATGGGCTTCTTTTTCCATATATGAAATGGCATTATTCACAGATATCCCAGCACTCACCATAGCTTCTAGAATGGACCTCTTAGCATGTGATAAATTACGTGATGATCTTATCAAATGAGCTTGATCTGCTGCGACCATTTCATGATTATGTTCAACATCAAACCTACTGACCTTCCACTCTCCCTCTTTTTCCCTCGTGATTTTAAGTTTTTCTTTGCATTTTATTATAGTTATCGGTTTTTGATAAAACGGTAGTCTTTGATTGGACCATTTTTCGTCTTTCACTCCTTCACAAGAACATTCGAATTCCTTTGCCTGAAGTTCACTAGTGCGCGGAAAATATCGTTGATCTCCTTTTTTGAAACTAAATCCTTTGACATGTGCATAGTTACAATACAATAAATATGCATCATCAACACTTCTCAAGACTTTTCCCACTGCTAATTTGCTCTCTAATTCATCAATAATTATATTACCATGTTGTACCTCATTATATTTTGGAATCACCATTTCTGGAGAGTCGCATTGCTCTGCTGGCTCATTTGCCATTTCAACTTCTTCATGAGTGCCTCCCTCCAAATCTACAACAACAATTGGACTTTCTTAATCAATTAAAAAAAATATTTTTTATCAATAATTTTTTCGTACAAAAATAAAAACTACATACTTGGGAAAGGAAATATAGTGTTATTTTCTTCAATATCCATTTCCTTAAAAATGGATTCTTCTGAAACTCCAAGAAATTAAATCAACTTATAATACTAATCTTAAATTCCACGAGGATTTTCTTCACCGAAGCTGCCCTAGAACCCCAATCGCAAAGAGGGAAAAAAAGTGTAAAAAGTTTGATTTTTAAATATTTACCATAAATCCAAATTTTGATTGATAAATAATGCTAACCTTGGTTAAGTCTCATGAGTTAGTACTTTAAAAGAAATTAAAAATGAAAAATACAAAAAAACGGAGCGGGAACTGGGATTAAGAAGAAGGATTTTACCAATTGAGAGAAAAATAAATAAATTAAAAGTCTCTGCCACATGTCAATATGTGAATGGATCAGGGTAGTACCTTGGGGTAGCATCGACCAAGCCCAAATATATGTACTAATATGTTAAATTATGGCGTCACACACTATTTTGAAATAAATTTGTTTTGGGTCAAATTATATTGGATTTGAGGAATATTTTAAGTTGAAATGAAATAATGTATGTGAATATCCACACTCATAACATTGAGAAATGTACTCATTTGCTTATTGCATCCTAGTTATTTTTTCCCTACACTTGCATTACTAATCAAACCAATCTCTGATTACTCAAACTACCATCCACTCAATTAAATTAATTTACACCAAAACCCACCCACAATTGAACCATTTACAAAAAAAAAAAAAAGGGCAAAATCTGGAACACTAATATCGCCACCGTGTTACAACAAGCACATTATCAAGAACACAAAATTCAACCATTTACAACAACAACAAGAGAGAGAGAGAGTCACTATTTGGAGCACTACCATCGCCACCGTGTTACAACAAGCACATCATCATGAACACAAAACTTGAGCACAAATTTAGCCACTTTCCCCCACATGAAACATCAATCAACAATTCAACCCATAAACTCACCAAAAACTCGCCAGCTTAACATCTCCTAAGCCCGCTGGAAACCCGAATCCGTGAGCCACCAAAATATAAAGAAAATACGGGTATTATTAAATAAATATTATAAATTTAATTTGAAATTGGTAAAATAATACATATTGAAAAAAATTACAAAATTGGGTCTCGACGCCACTCAGACTGGCGTCCCGGAGTGTTTCTGAAAAAAAACCGAATATTTTCGTAATCGCTTGAATACAGGAGCTATGAAGACAGGTGACGATTGTAAAGATAGACAACAATATTAAAAAGAATGAATATTTTCGTAATCGCTTGAATACAGGAGTTATGAAGACAGGTGACGATTGTAAAGATAGACAACAATATTTTCGTAATCGCTTGAATACTGTAGCTATGAAGGCAGGTGACGATTGTAAAGATAGAGACGTGATAGATAATAACCAATTAAAAATAATAATATTAACATCAGTTAAAATTTGAGTTAATAAATATTTTAAATATTTTGTTCATATTCTGCCTTCTAAAAATAAAGAAAGATTAAGATTGGGGATGAAAAATTTTTATAGATTGTTTTCCGATATGATTTGTTCAGGAAAATCATATTTTATAACTAATTAAAAATAATAATATTATTTCATAATTTTGTGTCAAATTATATATTTATCTAGACAACAACTTTGTTTATATAATAACAGGTTTACAAAATTATTTCTTCGACGATTAAAGATAATCAATTACAATTTATCTCCTAAAATTATCTATTATTGTTATCTATATTCTTTGTCCATAATTTCAAGTATTCTTTATATTTTATAGGAAAATGTTATGATTATTTGTCAAAGAAATATAGATAACAATAATAGATATTTTAGGAGATAAACCGTAGTTGTTTATCTTTAATCGTCAAAAAAATAATTTTATTATCCTATTATTATATAAACAAAGTGTTGTCTAGATAAATAAACAATTTGATACAAATTAATATTATTATTTTTAATTAGTGTGTTGTCTAGATAAATATATAACTTGATACAAAATTAATATCATTATTTTTAATTAGTTATTATCTATCATATTATCTATCACCGATATAATTATTGTCTATCTTTACGATCGTCACCTGTATTCATAGCACTTGTATTCAAGCAATTACGGACACCACTCGATTCATATGTGTAAGAGAGAGATTCTGATGAGATGCAGGAAGCATAAAAATAAAATAAAATTAAAAAGAAGAAAGGATAAAAGGCAGACATTTCATTTGTGGTATTTTAATAAATAATAATTATACGTACGAGTTCATTTAGTAATGTTACGAGTGCTGATTGTCGCACCTTTAGTTTATATCCATTCAACTTGACTTTACACAAGGATTGGAACATATTCTTAATTCTTAGAATTAAATATTGGAGAAAAAACTCTAGAGATTCTCTCTAACATATAAATAAATTATCTTTACCAAGGATTGGAACATATTCTTAATTCTTAGAATTAAATATTGAGAAAAAACTCTAGAAATTCTCTCTAACATATAATTAAATTATCTGGAAATCTTTA
>BMAC01000486.1:401040-435428 GCA_014905375.1 Phtheirospermum japonicum
TTTGCGTCGTGCGCCTTCTCTCAAAATCCCGTGCGTCAAAGATATCCGAGGTCTCCTCTTCTCTTGGCTTTGTCTTGTCTTAAATAGACAAGAGTACTAGAGTCCTAAACTTGGTAGACAAGTTAAACAAGTCATAAACATAAACTAGGAAACTAAATAAAGTCTTAGACACAATTTAGGAAACAAATCTAGAGTCCTAATTCTAGTTCCCTAATATATTTTGGGCCCAAGAAAGGCAAACAACTAAATAAGGAATTATTCCCAAGAATAAATTCCTCAACAATCTCCATCTTTTGCCTTTATGGACAAAATACCCAAGACGCATGAAAATGATCAAAAGACTAAAACCTCCCACTGAATTAGAAACTCCCCCTGAATTAGAAACTCCCCCTAAATGAAGTAACCATTGTTTAAAACAAACAAAAACATTCACAGCAGCGTCTTCTACATTCTTCTCCCCCTTTTTGTTTAGAAAGCAAAAGGGCCTTAACAAACGAGTCACGAAGCGCCTGGTGTTGGGCAACCTGGTTATCAAACAAAGTAAACCGAGCTCGGACAAACGGATCAGAAAAATAAACCATGTTGGTACTGATGTTGGGAATACCAGAACCAACATCATACATGACACCAGCTCGAAGAGGCGCCTGGGTGCCTAAAAAAGGCAATCAGAGTCTGCTTCACGAAAACAGCAACAGGAATTTGGCGCTCAGCAATCATGCCTCGGTTTTGAAATCCCAAGAACAACTCTTCAGCTTCACTCGTCAAGAACCTCGTGGAGAGTGGTTCCAAGTCTTCAATCTTAACGGCTTGAGACGGAGCCTCATTAGAGCTAGCAGAGTAGGCAGAGGCAGCTATTGACATCGGTGCACTGGCAGATGGAACATTGTTATAATCGAAGCTTGGAGAGGAGGCAGGATTGTCTGCAGGGGATGTTTGTTTCAGTGTCAACACCAGAACCAACATGGGCTGACACGACAGTTTTGGACTTCTTCTTTTCTCTCTTTGAGTGGAATTTTTTGATTATCTAGACCCACAGCCTGTTTTCGGAGCTTTGCTGGGTGATGGTGAATTTGATATTCTGCACGAAATTGAAAAACAACTACAAACGAAAAATCGAGTGCCGTAGACAGTAAAATTTGGAGAAAGAAAAGGTAAAAAGCCTTAACTTGTCAATTTGGGTAAAGATGACTAGAGTAGGGAAGGAAACGGGTAAATAAAGAATAAACTAAAAAAACAAAGCCCCCACCCCCCCACTACCAATTTTAAAACCCAAAATGTTCTTTCTCAAAATAAGACACACGATCTCTATGCTTAAATAGCCCACTATCTCTTAATTGGAGAATTAAAATCACAAATCCCAACTATAAATTAAAACCGAGATAGAGTTAGATTTTTATAAACCATCACCATAGTTGAACAAATTCTTTGCAAAACAAATTCACCACTGAAACACTTGGTTAGCAAGATTCAAAACAATAATTAAGAGAATTCAAGAAAGACAAGAACACAAGCAACAGTACACACAGTAAGATGGCATCTTCACAAAGTATGAATGTCCTACGGGATGCCTAAAATTGATGACCTAAAAGATTATACAAAAACACATTATGATTTCAGTGACTTGATCCAATGTTGCTTTTTATTACTGACAACATTATAAATCAACATTGCCTTAGGTGAAGTCAATGGAAACTTACCCCTTAACCCAAGTTAATGACTACGTCAAGATCTCTCAAGAAGGTGAAGTTTAAAGATTGGATCAATTATATCCAGATTTTCTTCATCCTTGAAGGGATTTGAATCTTTTAATCTTCAGCAATTGCTGTTTAACACCTATTGTTTTTAGACCTTGGAGAAAACCAGTTTCTGCGGGCGACTAAAAAAAAGAGTTTTAGTCGGTAAAAAATTGAATAAAATACACCTATTGTCTTTGTCCTTTTTTTTCGCCGACTCTCAGTAATTAATCGCATATCTTACTTTATTTTATTTCAATGTGGATTTGTTTTTTCTTTGTGTATATGTATTTAATTAATAGCTAAACGATTGTGTATTTAAATTTAGGTGCATATGGAGATAAAATTGAGTGTGTACATATGAGTTCTGAGAACAGTGTATATGACTATGGACTATAATTGCTTCTGAATTTGATTAGATCATTTTTGGGGGGCAACTTATGTGATGTAGCTCTAAGTTATTTAGAGAATTCAAGTCTCTTTTAAAAAGATAGGGGACATTGGCATTGGTATCAGTTGCGTATATCTTTTATTGGTCTTATTTCCTTGGTTAGAGAGTATGGTGTTGTAAATATAAAATTTCAATTAGTTGATTTTGTGTATTGCATTGATATGTTCTTTTTATATCTTTGGGATTAGTATTTAATTTTATACGACGTTATGGACAGATTACAATCATAAAGGCCTTTTTTTAATGTCTAATTAATTTGTTGTTCCATATACTTATGTTAATCCAATTCAACTTATGCAGATTTATCGGTGACACGCAGCTATGCCTGGTGACTTGCAAGGGATTTAGTTTTACTTGAGTCGTGTAGAGTTCACTTTTGTGAGATGTAGTACTTTTAGTGAAAATTTCATGCAGGGTTTAGTATTAGTGAGGTTTCATGACATTGTTGAGTATAGTTCAATTTTGTGATCTTCAGGTTATATCATGTGATGCTTTTTATGCCACTGGATTCTTTTTTAAGTCATGAGGTCAGCAAGCTCGACTAGGTGGTGCCGAAGTTGTGGGCTGAGAGGGAGGCCCAGAGACGGGACCTGATCGAGCGTGGGCTGAAGCTCGAGCACCAGTAGAAAGACATCCAGAGGCTCGTCTCGGTGAATCCGCACGTGGTCGATGATAATGTGATGCTTCAGCGGGAAGTGAGTGCCCTGAAGGACGAGGTCGGCAGGCTTGGCCAGGTGATGCCGAAGCTGCGGGCTGAAAGGGAGGCTCAGAGATGGGAGCTGATCAATGCAGAGGTCTAGTCCGTCGAGCCTCTAAGAGCGGATGTTTCCCAGCTGAGGGGCGATGCCGAGAAACTGAGCTCCTGTTATTATGTATTACCATTATTTAATTTGGCGAGAAAGTTATTGGTTTGAAGGTAGCTCTAAGTTTAAACAAAATTTTGTTTAGTGATATTGTAACACTTGTACGTTTGTAAGACTCGTTTGTTTGTAAAACTCATGTTTGTATTTAGTTTAGTTTGTATTTCAAAAGATCGCCTATTGTTTGTAGGCATTTCTAGTTTTTTACAACTCATATTTTATTTCATTTCATTATCATCCACATACATTTTATAATTCCTAGTTAAAGAAAATAGAACATAATGCCCAAAGACTTTGTAGGTGGAAAAAAAGTATAAAGCATTCACTCAAATTTTGGAAAAGTATAAAGCATTCACTCAAATTCTGGAAAAGACTTTAAACGGTTTTGTGTAAAATCATCACCACCACTAACAAAACCTATCTCACATGCACATTGTAGGTGTACTGGGAATCCACAAAGCACATTTCGCATGGAAATATCATTAATTTGAAAAAGAAACACAAAAATCAATCAAAACACCCAACTCAAATGCCACTAACCATACCAAGAATCATCTCAACAAAAAATAAATTAATGAGTTCATCAGCATTTAAGTACATCAAAGTTTCAAAGAACTCCATAAAAATAAATAAAAAAACGTCTTAGAAACACACCAACATTAAAAATCTACGAGTCCAACAATGCTCAAAATACGCCAATAATACTCCATAAGAGATATGATATAAGAACCACCAACATAAAAATCCATGTTTGTACCTGAAATAAATAGTGAAAAAGTTATGAGATATAAGAATTGAAATTTGTTAAAAATGATAAATACAAAACTATAAATATACGAAGGCACCAACACCACAAAACTGAATGGTGACCTAATTCTTCATATTAATTTCCTAAAAAAACAAATCTGCCTAATTAAACGCTATAATAGGAAAAATAAAAATAAAAAAGCTAACATAGTGCATATTTTGAATCTAATAAGTTCATACCTCCATTTGATGTAACGGTATCTGATTCTACTTCATCAACCTCACAAATCAATCAAAGAATTACAATTTTTTTTTTTACAATTACATGCTGCCACCGTTTTACTTTTACTCACTTATGCATTAACACACAAAAGTAAATAAATAAATAAATAAAATCCGAAATGTAAATCAGTAGTTGAATTTTTTTTAAAACAAGAATAAATTCTTTTTCATTGGAAAAATGTTTAACAATCATCAAGACAAGAATAAAAATAATTTAATAGGGAAAAAATTAACAAAAAAAATGAAAAACTTCTGATTTTTAAGATAATAATAATTCTTCGTGTGCCAGCAGAAATTCATTTTTTTTCTCATTATTAATCAATCAAAAAATTAATTAATAATAATTTCACAAAAGTATAATACATGAAATACAGAAAAAGGTGAGCTGATTTGCAATTCAATTTCTTTTTTTTTTTTCTAAAATCGTTTAACTATTAATTAAATACATATACACATAAAACAACAAACCCACATTGAGATAATATACAGTAAGATATGCGATTAATTACTGAGAGTTGGCGAAAAAGAGGACAAAGAGAGACGAAATTTTGACAATAAGAAAAAATTGTAATGATGCAATTCAATTTCTTTTTTTCTACAATTACATGCTGCAATTTTTTTATTGTATTGTAATTGAAAACAAAAAATCCCCAATTCATAACAAGCTAAAAAATCGAGAATTTAGCTTCGAGAAAAACTCAATTTTTTAGTCGCAAGTAGAAAATAGAACTTCCCAAAATCTTTGTGTACCTTTTTTCGAGCAGGGTCCTTTGAAATCGTAGGCGACTTCGGGAAGTAGGGTGCTTTGCAACCGTAGGCGGCTCCGGCGAGGGGGAGCCTTGAAATTGTAAGCGGCTTTGAAATCGTAGGCGATGAATTTGAAATTGGATTTAGGGATAGATATAGCTTATGAAATACAATTATTTTCTTAGTTTTTTGATGGATATGCGTGACTCTCTGCTGGGGTTTGGGATTTAATCCCCTTTGAGATCCCCTCTTTTCTTTTTTGTCCCAAGAGCCGCCTGCGTAATGGTGGGGTGGGTGGAATTTTGGGAATGTAAGACAAAAAAAAAATAATTTAAAAAGACTTTTAGATTTTGACCTGTTGACTGCTGATTTGGCCCTCTCCCCACTAGGGGAGGGGATTAATTCTGTATGTGATGATATGTGTAGTTATATGTGATGATATATGATAGAAATTTAGGATTTATAGTTTAATATTCAATTATAAAATTTAGTTTTTCATTTTAGGGATTAATTTCCAATTTTTAGGGTTTAATTTTTGTTTTAGGTTTATTTTTTTAATTTTAGGATTTTAAACTTTAGATTTAGAATTTTAATTATTTGTGATGATATGTATGAGTTATATGTGATGATATATACCAGTTATATGTGATGATATATGCCAATTATATACAATGATAAGTTAGATTACAGCACCTGGGTCAATTGTATACTCTCTCCATAAAGTTATCTTACTATTCTATTTTTGTTCGATCCACAAAAATAGTCAAGTTACCATATAAACATATCATTAATTTTTCATTTTCACACATACCATTAATTAATATTTTTGAAATACTAATTTTCTACATGGTAAATTGAGAATTGATGATTACAGTTCAAAATCTTACTACTCCAATAAAAAATATACTAATTTCAACATTGATTTCTATGAATATTTATTGACATTAATACATTTAAGAAGGGTATAATAGGAAAACACTAAATAAATTAATTATTTAACTATATAAACTATAAATTTCTTAATTTTTGTGAACTCAAGTTCAGGACTATCATATTGGGATGGGGGAGTAGTAAATATAGCACCCCTCAAGATAGAGAATGGTGAAGATCAACTAAAGACAGCTTGAAGACTAAACAAGGGAAAGCATAAATCCTAAGTGCACTTTTCATCTAGAGGTAAAATACTTGACCACGTGGAGTTTTGCTTCCCAATGAGAAAAATGTAGGATGCTAACAAACTGATTCAATTGTTTCACAATTGATGTCATTTTTTCTTGTCATGTTCGGGTATAAGAGTCTGCCAACAAATGTAGGATGCTAACTAACTGATTCAATTGTTTCACAGTTGATGTCGATTTGTCTTGTCATGTTCAGGTATAAGGGTCTGCCAACAAGCCTCCTGTCCATATCTGGTTCGGAAAGAGGTGATTCTTTGACAATAGTGATGGTTAATTTCATTTTTGGTACATTATATTGGTCATTTTCCACTAAAGGTACGTGATGTTTGCCAGCATCAAATCACGTCTTCTAAGTTGGCGAATTCATCAAATAAGGTACATATTTATCACATTCGAGCCCAAATACTGACGTGGCATGATTATATAATTTCTTATCATTTTTCATTTAATTTTAAATATTAAATGAAGACAGAAAAGTTATTTTTGCCCTTCTTTTTTTTTTCTAACCAACTTCTCAGGTGTCACTGTGTATTTAACCATATCTTTCAGTTTCTTCAATAGAAACTACCCAAAAAAAAAAAGAGGTTCATATTAACAATATACTATCTGAATAAGAAAATAGCATATCAGTGTGGTCAGGTATTGTGGGGAAAAATTTCCAGTCTACCCTACTGAGCCTGCAGCATTTCGGGTCTCCACGGGTAATCACCCGACCCTAGACCCGTATCCGAGTAATCAAACAAACCGTCAAGCGACGGGTATTAGCCATTATAACCCGCTTCCCCAAGCCCGGATCCGAAAGCATCATAATTCGGGATCTCCCAAAACTCGCCTCCGAACTCAGACGAGTCGATCTCGACACGAACCAACTCAGCCCCCAACTCGCCTGGAGAAGACGACATCGTTGGAGGAGGAATGCCAAGCTCGTCATCGGACGCCCCCAGCAAGTAGCCCAGATCCGGTAGAGACTCACGAGAACCCGACAACACATCAACCACTTCGGCCTCCGACACCGACCGAGACTCACCAGAACCCGACAACACATTCAACAAATGGAAAAAAAAACTTTAGCAGAGCAGACAAAAAAAAAATTAGCAGACAAGCTCAATAACAATTTGCCCCTTTCGATTAGGCTTAGTAACTAATACCCAGCCTTCAGGGACCTCGAATTTGGTTTGAGAAATATTTTTATCAGACGGCGGAGCTGCAATAGGTGGTGGTGGTGGTTGAGCGCGTCGATGTTGGATTTGAGGGTCTGGTAATGGTTGAGCAAGTCGGAGTATGGGTTCTGGTGGCGGATGACGATGCTGGGAAACTCGGTGTCCATGGAGACAAAGGAGCAGCGATCGATGAGGAGACGGATAAGCTTGAACTCGTACTCCAAGTTGTCAGACCAGACTGACCGGATCACGATGGTCGTTTTGGAGTTGTCGACGGAGAGAGGAGGAAAAGTGGCGGCTCGTAGGTTGTGGCCATGGAAGATGTAAGGGATCCAAGTCGAGATTGATTTGGGGACGGCTGGGGGTTAGATTTGGGGGAAAGGAAAAATAAGAGAAAAAAGAAAAAGAAAAGAAATTATAGGGGAAGAAGGGAAAAAATTACTTTTCACCTCCATTTAATATTTAAAATTAAATTAAAAATAATAAAAAATTATATAATCATGCTTCGTCAGCATTTGGGCCCAAATGTAATAAAAAAACGTACCTTATATGATGAATTTGTCAACTTAAAAGACGTGATTTGTTGTTGGCCAACATCACGTATCTTTTGTGGAAAATGGCCAACGTAATAGCAAAAATGAAATTATCCGCCAATAGTGAGTTAAGGCCAGGTGGGAAATGTATAGTTTCATGCTTGCAGTATAATATCTAATGTTAGTGATGATATCAATAACATACTTTATCTGATTGAGATAATGCCCTTTCCCCTCTATCCAGATCAATACCAATAAAATACGTAGCAGAACCTAGATCCTTGATGGTGAACAAGTTGTCCAGGTAGGATATAAGGGTTGTCAGATGCTTAAGACGAGAAACAATGAGTAGAACATTATATACATATATAACTAATCTCATAAATCTCCCATCTGAATTCATGAAGAAAAAGCAATGACCATGGGTTGACTGCTAAAAACCAAAATGTAAGAGTTTAGTGCAAAACTCAGTATTCCATTCTCTAGATGCCTGCTCGAGGCCATATAAACTCCTCTTGAGATGACAGATTTGACTAGGCTTGGCCTTAGTATAACCTTCATGAGGCATCATGTAGATGTCTTCCTTGAGATAGAGGAAAGTATTGTTGAATATTTCGTTATGTACAATAGGGTGTATAGTATAATGGATGAAAGAGAAAGGTTTGGGCTCCCACCAATAATTGAAGTTGTCTATAAAAGCCCAACTTAGAAAATAAATAAATAAAAGCCCAAATTAAAGAACTTCCAAGAATATGATGACATATGTCGTAGGTAAACTTTTCTTGTAACAGTGTAACTAGTTTAACACCCGTGTTGCACGGAATTTATAAAATATTAAATATAAAAATATTTTTAAAAATTAAGAAGTTTTAAATTTAAAATAAAAGATTAAAATGATGTGTTCTCAACCCGTACTCTATTCAATTTATTAATTATTATAAAATTAATTAATATTATAGTTTAATATTTAAATTAAATTCATTAATAATTATATTTAAATACTTATAAAAATTAAAAAATATTACATTTTCAACCCGTCTCTAATCTATATTAATTAATTATTATTAACTAATTTTATATTTTTATGTTTAGATTAATTTTGTTAATAATTATAGTTATATACTTCAAAAATCTCAAAAGGTGTCATACTCTCAAACTTCTCGCATTGTGTCATTGTCTAATAAATATTAATTAATTATTATTATATAATTTTATTTTCTTATATTTAGATTGAGTTCATTACTAACTTCTCGCATTGTGTCATTGTCTAATAAATATTAATTAATTATTATTATATAATTTTATTTTTTTATATTTAGATTGAAACATTGCTAATATTTAGTTACACACTCCAATTATTGCAAATATCATAATTTACTTATACAAAATATTTAAAATTTCAAAAATAAATTACTTCAACTTTTATTATAAATACAGTTTATTTAATTATTTTCGTGAATAAGTTTTTTTTTTTGTAATTAAAACTATTTCATTTGTAATTTATCTTTTAGTTAAAATAATAAATTTAAATTTTTTTCTATTAATTATATATGATTTATTTATATTTTTATATTAGAAATGACTTATTTATATTTTTATATTAGGAGTAAAAAAAATTTCCAGGAATATGATGACACATGTCGTCTATTGAGGTAAACTTTTCTTATGTTAGTGTAATAATAGATAGGAGAGGGGTTTTGTCATGACAAAATTAAACAACATACATCCATTGCAATAATCTATGACCTTGGATGAACTAATACAATATCCAATAACTATTATTTAATATGTCTCGACTATAATTAATAGAAATTATATAGAGTGCTCACTTTTTTTTAATTTATTGATAAAGGTTTATGGTGACCCAACATGAGATGGGATGATAATGAAGCGTGCATTCTTCTTTAAAATGCTGGTTTGTACTATTTGAATTGTGTTATCCTCCATTTTGTTAATAGTGTTAACTATTAATGTTGAGGTGTCATAATGAGAGTGTTTCGGGGTTGAGGTGGACCAATAAAAATAGGCTAAAAATGACGTGTCGTGCTGTGGTTCATAGGGGGTTTATTTTGGGATGATGCCAAAATTTTGACCCCCTATAAATAACAATTTTTTTAAATTTTTTGTTAAATTTGTAACCCACCTTTTTTCACGCAGCAGTTCGTGTATCCCTTTTTTCTTCTTCTTTTTTCGTTTTCTTTTCTTTCTCCAGAAATATTCTTCACAAATTAACTTCATCGGTCACATCCCTCAAATTGTTTTTTTCTAATTTTTTCCTTCTCTTAAATCATGTCACCTTCCGCCATGTTAATCCCAACCTTTATGAAGGTTATGTTAGGAAATTACAAAAAGCAATTGGTATGTATTTTTTTGATTTTTTTTGTTCTGTATTATTTTTTTCCAAATCGAATTCATTAATTTTAAAGTCGCAAGATTTTTTAATAGTTATTCATCAGATCTGGATTATTAAATATTTGTTGATCTTTTGATTCTTCTTGCTCAGCCTTTTTTGCAGATATGTTTTGTTTGTAAATTCTAGATCTCAATTGTTCGTCCCAAGATTATTCAAATCTTTTCCTTCGATTCCGTTCGTAAATCTTAGATCTATTTCTCAAAATTGATAAATTCATCGAAGTTTTTTTTATATCGCAGAGTTAAATTGTTTGCAATGGAGGTGGTGGTTTTGGCCGGCGTTGATTTTCGGTGTCATTTGTTTTGGGATGGCGACTGTTGTGGGGCTAAGGTGGTGTTTCGGCCGAGATGCGGGCTAAACTTGCGGTGTTGGCGGAGAAGGTGACAGGTGGGTGGCGTTTCTTGGATTAATTTATTTATTTTTTTGATTAATTTGTGTTTTCTTGGATTATTTTTGGGATTTTTGTGATCTTTATTGGAATATATGATAAGGCGTGTTTGTGATTACTGATTGTGTGATTTAAATGCTAGATATTCCTGTCAATAGATTGATTTCTTGAGAATCTCATTGTGCGCATTTAATTAATTGCAGCTTATTGAGTAAATTGTATCGAAGTGCAGACTAAAGGTATGACACCAGAAATAGGTACATACCGTTGGATGGCTCCGTAAGTATCAATTTTTCCTTTTATTTGGCTTTAATGTGTCATTTTGTGCATGGAATATTTTTGTCCTTTTTTTTCTTCCACATATTAATTTCTTTTTATAATTTTCGCTAATGTATGCTATCTTTACCCGTTGTTGATGATCTGTTTTTTTTTTTAGATCTGGAAAATCGATTTTATAAGGATTAACTATAGGGTTCATTTACTTGGTGGTGGATTTTATAAACCCCTCTGTAATTTCAGTAGTCAGTCTGTTAGGGGACCAAAATTCTTATTGTTAGGGTTTTTCTTATTTCATAAGTAATTTTTAATTTGTTATTTATTATTTTAATTATGTAGTTGGGTGAGTATAGGTTCTTATACTTGGAATGAAATGTAGCCTTACAAAATGAACATGCATGAAATGACCCTTTTTTTTTGTGCGCGCCTCATATTAAACCCCAAATCGGTGTTTGATGATTTTCCTAAAGATTAAAATTCTGAATATTAATTGTTTGATGATTTTCCTAAAGGTATAATGAAGTTGGTAACTGATAAATTGTATTCTTTCATCCTTCTGTGTTGCAGTTTTTGTTACTGCACATTAGGTGCTTGATTAATTTACATATGTTAATGTCTACAAGAGATGGAAGGGCCTGGCGCCGTATTTGACAAGTTTATTTTTCTCTCAAAATCTGTTCAAGGAAGAAGCGAGAGAGCACGGAAACTCATCCAAACTGCGATATATATGAATATATTAAAAAACCTGAACTTCAATTAATTGACTTAAAAACTATTGCTAGCTAATTAACAATTATTTAAATATCACGGCAGAATATTTAATACAATATTAATAATATGCTGCAACGAGTACCTTGATCTGATTAGAAGTAAGCTTAAAGTTCTGACAAGAAGGGGCCATAAGTCGGACTTTTCGGACCAAACGTTTTCCGGGTTTTCCAATTTGCTGTTATGTGGAGAATTATTATTATTATTATTATTATTATTATTATTATTATTATTATTATTATTATTATTATTATTATTATAAACTAAAAATAACCTTTTTTCACTATAGAGTCCGACTAAGATTTTTTGAGCATGTGTGCAATTGGCTTTATTGGTAACATATGTTGGTGATGCTTTTCTTGAATTATACCATTGTGTAATGAGTTTGGCAGTGAAGGAACCTTTTCCTGATGGTTGGAGAAACATTATATTGCTTTTTGAAGAGGTAAACTTTCTAGCATACAGGATTGGAAGAAAAATATCTTGCATTGTTTTTATAACCTCAAATAAAAATTATCGCAATTCTATAATTCTATTTCCTCCTAACATTTAGTTATATTTCTCATTCAGATTTACAAATTTATTGATATGTTGTTATGTATTAACATTTCAGAATATAGAATGCAAAATCCAGGAGCACTTTTGGTGAGAAGATCATCGCATGAGAAATCAAGCCATACCAAGTATCTTAGTTTGTGTTTTCCTTGACTTAATATTTTCAAAGAAATACAAAAGCTGGTAGAATAGGCTATTTTGATATGGTTTCTAATAATAACTTTGATGACCCTTTTGCTTGACTTGATTCTGGAAGCATATATGATTTATTCATTGCACCATATTCATTATGTCATACTTATCTATTTTTATGGAATTTTTTTTTTAGTTTAATATTCATATGAGCGATGTTGTGGTGTATTTGTAATTTATGAATTGGTGTGTCAAGTTGATATATGGTTCTTTTTTGATCAAGTCGATAAATGTGATGAATGCAAGCTGGTGTAATAAAAAGTAGAGATTGCTGGACGTTATTTATTTTGTATTTTATTTTTAATTGTTATTCCACTTTTAATTTTAATTTTTATTCTTTCAATGTTCAGATTCATAGAGTTTATTTTACCAAATGTAGATTATTTTTTTCCAGGTGCAGCATGATAATAAAATAATCCTAAAACACACACTGTGCAGCCACAGATACCCTGTTTCGTTCGTGGCTTGGAGTCCCGACGACACCATGCTGCTCACCTGTGGAAATGTGGAGATCCTCAAACTCTGGGATGTCGAAAAAAGCACATGCAAGCACACGTTCGACAACGATGGTTTCGTCGTCAGCTCTTGCGCTTGGTCTCCAGGCTTCGGGTGAAATACGAATGGAACTTATAAATAGTGTCCTTTTTTAACTTTGCACTACTTCCAACAAAGTTTGTGTGTCTGGAATGAAAGGCTTGTGGCTCATATAATTGATAAAACTATAATCCCCAAAAGTTTGTGGTTGATCCAGTTGAAAGGCATTCTTTATATGTTACATGAGTATATTCTCATCTAATAAGAAAGCTATTTGTTTTTTCTTTTGATGTTGAATATTATGTTTTTGATGTTACAACGACTATGCTAGCAAGCAAACTATCCAGATAGGTATCAATGATGTTGCTGTGGCAGGTGGGATGGAAATTATATATAAGTTCTATGTAAATTGTGCTATCGTCTATGATTTTCGTCAATAATAGAAGTCATGTTGTGGCTCCATCTTTAATCTTTCTTCACCAAGCACACACTAAATATATGCCTGAAAGCATTATATTTTTTCCTTAATTTAAAAAAGCTTAATTTAGTTTCAAGGATAATCATTATAATTTTCTAATCAAAAATACTTGATTGACCCGAATTTATGGATTATCACATAATTCATTTTAAGAGTCATTCGTTCGGACAGTTTAAGAGTTGTTTTCCTAAGTCATTTTCTTGAACATAAAGTTAGTTACTCTGCAAGATTAGTTTTTTTATAAATTGTATATAAATTCACAATTTTTCTATTTAGAATCGTGGAATATATTTATTATTACATTTGAGGGTTGCGAATGAAATGGATTCGGGGTAGGACCAGCATAAAAAAAGCTGATCCTAGGAGCTACTGAGCTAATTACCATTAGATCAACTTAACCTAAATTGGATTGTTTAAGATTAAGATAATATATTAATAAGAGTATCATTTAACTTTTAAATTATTAGTTTTGTTGGAATAATATTATTAATTTTTTTAACTTCTAAACTTAAAAAAAAAAGTGATTCTAAATTCTTTTAGCTTATTTTATTGGAATAATGAAGCTTTTTTATCCTACTTATGCGGCTGCTTAAGCTAAGTTCTTTTTTAGCTTATTTATTTTGTAGAAACAATATTATTAACTTTTTTAACTTCTAAACTTAAAAAAAAATTATTCTAAACTCTTTAAGCTTATTTTGTTAGAATAATGAAACTTTTTAATCCTGCTTATGCGGCTGCTTAAGCTAAGTTCTCTTTTAACTTATTAATTTTGTAGAAACAATATTATTAACTCTTTTAGCTTCTAAACTTAAAAAAAAAAAAAGTGATTCTAAACTCTTTTAGCTTATTTTGTTGGAATAATGAAACTTTTTTATCGTGCTTATGCGGCTGCTTAAGCTAAGTTCTCTTTTAGCTTATTAATTATGTAGAGACATGATTATTAACTTTTTTAGCTTCTAAACATTAAAAAAAAAAGATTCTAAACTCTTTCATCATCCGTCCACCCCTGACCTCATAGATAACTTTTTTGTTTATACTTTAAAGTAAATTTATGATAACTATACTTAATTATTTGGGTTTTTTTATATAAAATATTGAACTTCACTTGCAAATTTTTTTTAAATAGCTCAGATTTTGATTGTCTATCATCACTCCATAAAAACAACACTAAGCAAATTACAGATTAATAATATTTTTTACTAACATCGGCGAAATTTACGTTATAGTGATGACAATACATAATATACATTTTTAAAAGCGTCTTATTTTTAGATTATTCTTTTCAAATATTTCTCATTTTGGCATTACTTAATTTATAAAATTAATGATTTTTTTTGATAAACTCTTACACTTTTATATATTTCTTATATTCATGTAATTATAAATCGATTCAACTTTTTATTTCAATTTTATTTATCTTTAATTATTTGAATTATTCCATATTACTTTTACGATATATATACCATGAAATTTTGTTGTGTGTTTTTCCCTTCTTTTTTTCTTTGTGTGTGTGCCCTCATGCTTGATTCAAAATTTGAGATTCTATTTGTCTAATATAATTGATTTTTTATAGGCACAAGGAGATTGCATAGAGCAGCACAATAGAAGACATGGCTGGCGCAATGTTCATTATGAGTGCAAACGAGAGGAGGCCTATTATTTGGTTATGATTTCTAATTATTATTTTTATTAGTTGATTATATAATTACTAATTTTGTTTAGTTTTTTATAATGTCGTCTATAACTTAAAGGGATCTATGTACCTTAAAGGGACCTATGAACTTGAGTCACGTTGTTACTTATTATTATTATTTTTTGTATAATTATAAAATGGGAAAATTCCCAACTAACCCAAAAGAGATAAAGAAAAATCCCTACTACTCCTACCAAATTAAAAATTCCTGAAAATCCTAAGCTTGTAAGTGTAGACAATATTGCCCCGTGAGATTGGTACCCGTATAGCACGCAAGTGAAATCGAAGATTATTTGATATTCTTTCTTTTTCTTGTAAATTACCCGTAATTGAAGGAAAATAAAATTTTTTTATTTTCCCCCCTCGAGAACCTCGCCACCCCAAACTGTATAGCAGAATTCCCATCTGAATCTTTAGAACCCTCCGTCCAAATCAACCCCAAACTCATTCAGATTGAAATCTCCATCCAAAGCAAATCCCTTACCCAGTGGAAATTGAAACTGGAAATTCACATTCCATACTGAAAAAGCAGCAAAAGCTTTGCTCCAAATCAAATCCCATATCATGCGGCAGTGGAAGGGATTCGCGAATTGATTCTAGGCTAACCAATAATCGGAAAATATCTTCAAATTGCAATTGAATAGTTCAATTATAAATAATCTTGGTCATATGATGAGGAGGGCGAAGAAGAATCCACGGACCAAGTAAGTTTTGTAATTGTTGCTACTCTGATCATATTTGTTTGTGGAACCGAATCCATCGATTGAACTGAACATAGTTTTGTTTTTTGTTGTTATCTAGTTTTGGTTTATAGGTTGCATAATTAGGAAATATAGTTATGCTCTTCAATGTCATTTTGCCTAAAAATGTCAGTTTGTAATTGATGAAATTCTTGATTTTGTTGAATTCTAAACTCTGTTACTTTTTGAAATTTGATACAAAATAAAAAACTACTCTTGGAAAAATTAGTGTGTCACTATCGAACTAAATTGTGTCAATATTTTGCGAAATACAAAACTTTCATTCCAAAAAAACAAAACAACTTCTGTCGTATATTTTTTTATCCTTCGTAACTGTTTTCTATTTAATTGAAAAACTGCAGCTTTCTTTAATATAGGTTTTTTTGAAATAGAATTAGTTTATGTAGCTTGTAATTATAGTTGTTTTGCGGTTTAGGTGTCATTATAGGTGTTATGCAGTTCTATGTAGTTTTGGAGTTGTAAGTGTTATGTAGTGTAGTTTGCAATTTTCGAAATAGGTGTTATGTAGTGTAGTTGTGTAGTTGTGTAGTGGAATTGTAGGTGTTATGTAGTGTAGTTGTGTAGTTTTGTAGTGGAATTGTAGGTGTTATGTAGTGTAGTTTGCAATTTGGCAATTCCGAAATAGGTGTTATGTAGTGTAGTTGTGTAGTTTGCAATTTTTTTGATAGAGTAGTTCATAATTTTTAAACTGCAATTTTCAACAGACTATTTCGAAATTATAAATGTTAGACGATAGTTTAACATTTTTGTGGTTTGTGTAGTTTGCAAATTTTTGACAGAGTAGTTCGTAATTTTTAAACTATAATTCTCAACGGACTATTTTGGAATTATAAATGTTAGATGTCTATTTAACAGTTGTGTGGTTTGTGTAGTTTTGCATTTTTATGACAGAGTCGTTCGTAATTTTTTAACAGACTATTTTCAACAGACTATTTTGGAATTGTATTGTTTTGATAATTCGGAACTATTAGTTGTTTTCTGTTTAATTTGGGGGAAGCTAGAACCGAATCCATCGAAAGAATTAAACTACCCTTGAATAAGTAGTTTGGAACTGAATCAGTAGTTTAGATTTGTAGCTAGAACAGAATCCATCGATTGAATTAAGCATAGTTTTTCTTTTTGTTATGTAGTTTTGGTTTGTAGCTTGCATAATGAACAAATGTCGTTATGTTCTTCGATGTAATTTTGCTTATAAGTGTCAGTTTGTAATTGATAAAATTGTTGTTTATGTTGAATACTAAACTGTGTCACTATTGAAATATGATACAAAATACAAAACTACTCTTGGAAGAATAAATGTGTCACTATCATACTAAACTGTGTCACTATTTTGTAAAATACAAAACTATCATTCAAAAATACAAAACTACTCTTATCGTAAGTTTTTCTATCCTCTGTAATTATTTTCTATTTAGTTCAGACACTTCAGCTTTTATTTATAGATTTTTTTTCAATAGAATTAGTTTATGTAGTTTGGAATTATAGATATTTTTTTCCAATAGAATTAGTTTATGTAGTTTGGAATTATAGGTGTTATGTATTTTATGCAGTTTGGAATTATAGGTGTTATGTATTTTATGTATTTTGGAATTATAGGTGTTGTGTAGTTAGTTTATGTAGTTTGGAGTTATAGGTGTTGTGTAGTTAGTTTATGTAGTTTGGAACTATTGGTGTTATGTAGTGTATGTAGTTTGGAATTATAAATGTTAGACGGCAGTTTAACATTTATGTAGTTAATGTAGTTTGGAATTATAAATTATATTTATGTAGTTTGGAATTATAATTATAAACTATAAACTACATGTTTGGAATTATAAACTACAAATCTAAGTAGCTCTAATTAATTGGTTTGAGTTATTTTAGTTCTCTATTTTCAGGATGCACGTTGCGAAGCTAGTGACAAAGTGTGCAATGCGAGAAATGACAGTTTAAAGATCAAGAGCTCTGATAAAGATCAGATTTCTATGGAAAAGGTAGGATTTATCCCAATCTTGTGTGTCCTATTCTCATTCTTTTTGTCGTGTTGAGTTCTGAAATTGATTTAAACTTTTGTTGATTTTTCATCCAAATATTTTTGTACACCAAACTGTGTTTTTTCTTCTATATTTATTATTGGAATTGTATTTGTTTCCTAGATGATCTGTTATTATTTGTCTATGTTTTCAGGAAAAAAGGTATCTTACTAGTAGTGAGTCTGAAACTGAGTTGCCAGATTATCTTCTGACACTACTGGCAGAGTTTTGGGATAATGCACCTATATATGAATCTGAATACGGAATTGAATCCGAGGATGATGAAGCCAATGAAGATTGAAAGTTCTCCAACACCAAAATCCAAATTATAAAGATTCATGACTAGTTTTATCTATCTTTCCGTATTTATTTACTTTAGTTTGATCATGTTTTATTTAGACATATTTATGTATTTTTCAGTTTGACTAGATGTTTGATTCTGAGACATGAAGTAGATGATTAATAATCCTTTCTTAGTTCCTTTTTTGTTGTTGGTTTTATCGTTCCTTGATTCTATCTTATTCGAGTATGTTTTGTGTTTGAGCAATTGATCTTTATTATTGGTGACTTATGACTTTGTTCTATATTTAATTCCACATACGAAAAGAAACTGTTGTTTTGATGAGCAACTGTCCAATACGAAAAATATTAAGGTGGTATTAAACAATCTATGAGAATTCGGACGAAAAAAATATTAATGCCAACATGTTATCTTAAGTCTAGGTTTCTCCTATTTATTTTCAGAACACAGAAAGAGAAGCAAGCATTTCACTTGAAGCAAAAATAATTAAACAGAAGGGGGAAAGGATTAAAGAAAACAATAAAGGGAAAAAATCATTCAGGCACAGTATTAATGCTCAAAGCTAATTTCTGAATTTCTTGAATTAACTTCGCAAACTTCTAACCATAATAATGAAAGTTGAATCCAATATATATAAGACAAATCCCAGCATATATGAAAATTTATGATATTTAATATCTATAACTACAATTGTTTCCTGATCTGTTAGCAAAAGTATATATGTACATAAAAAAAAAAAAAGGCAAGCTAAGCTAAGATTTTATTTCAAATCAACAAAAAGGATAACACAACTATTTGAATAAAGAATTCTAATCTTCAATCAGATTAAAAAAAAAGGAATCGAGTGAACTAAAATCACATTACAAAACTCGTCTATTGTTGAAACTTGAATACTGAATAGCTCAACACTCAACCTCAAAACCTAAAACAACAAACCCAAAATTACTAGCATGTGGGGGGTATTCGATACTACTCTATTCAAATGTTGGCGAAAGTGATCCCAAAAAATTGATAATTAAATAATGATATAGGCGAATGTGTTGGGATTTTGAAACTACTCTGTGTCGTCCAGGAAAACTGATAATTAGATACTACTTCGTTTCACTACTCTGTATCATATGCTGATAATTCCAAACTACTCAGTAACAAGGAATTTCGAAACTATTATATACCAATATAGGCGAGATTGATCCGAGAAAAAAACAATAATTACCATGTGCGAGAAAGAAAACACAGAGAATTTTGTTTAAATTCGATACTATCCTTAATTAAACTGCAAACTGCTTTGAAAAATCTCAAAAATTACATACTACTTTGTAAAATTTTGAAAATTAAATACTACTTTGAAAAATCTTATAAACTACGTACTATTTTATAAAAACTCAAGAATTACACACTACTTTGCAAAAATATTGGAAATTACTTACTACTTGGAAAAAAGAAAATAGAAACTATACATCATAAAATTGCATATTGCTTTGCAAAATCTCAATAATTACATATTACTTTGCAAAATTCAGATTGCATACTACTTGACTATAATCCGAATTATTTGTTTAAATTCGATACTACTCTTAATTAAATTGCAAATCGCTTTGCGAAATCTCAAAAATTACATACTACTTTTTAAAATTCGAAATACATACTACTTTTCAAAAATCTTATAAACTACATACTGCTTTACAAAAACTCAAGAATTACACACTACTTTGCAAAAATATTGAAAATTACATATAACTTGGAAAAAAGAAAAAGAAACTATACTTCATAAAATTACTGGAACTACAATCAAACTCAAAGAAAGTGGAATTCATTACATACAACAAAAATAAAAAAGGGTCATCTTCCTCAATTTAACCACATGTAGCCATCATTGCCATCTGCAACTGCCACCACAAACACCACGAATTGTTCAATCAAGCAGAGAAGTGACGAAAACAAGTGATATGCAGACATATATGGCTTGTTATTTGTCGCTCGTTCACCGTCTTTACGCATCGACAATTTGAATTTCTGGGCGATTAGCCCCATATTCCTGATACGAGTGGGTTGTCTCCTCCATCCTTCGCCGGTGATTAGCCCCATAGTCCTGATAAATGACAATGTTTTTTTGATTCTTTCTTTCGATTATCACAAAAAGGAATAATGGGGGAAGAAGACGGAGGGCAGAACATTCGTTTGTTGACGCAATGATTTTGATTGTGTGAATCACTCTATGTAATCTGCTTTCCATTGGGGTGGCTTGCGTACCTGTTCAATTTATAAGGGAAAATTTGTCAGTCTACTTTAATTTTATGGTCATATGGTATGTATTTGTCTTGAGTGGGAATAAAAACATTCGTAGGACTTTATGGGATGTGGGTTCTATGATGTATAACTAAACGAGAATTTTCCCTTATAAAATTTGTACTTGAGAATTGGCATAATTACAAAAAAGAAAGAAATACATATTACATTTTCTCCATTTTTATCGATACATTATATGCCCATATCGTATCTATACCTGCCATTATAACACCCAAAAATTCTAGAAGCCAACCTTATATTTAATTACCTGTCATGCAACCCGACCCGTAGACCAAACTCGACACCCTTACGATTACTAATATATGATATTTTTTGGTTAATTGATATTTATAATACACATTATGAATTTCTATTATTTTTAATAAATTTTACATATTCTTGTATTTTTTATATTTGCCCGCGAAATCGCGGATTTTCACAAAAGTGCTTTAATGAAAAGTACGAATGTAATTTTAATTGTAATGTTTGTTTTCATATTCTGATGTTAATTTCTAATATGTTTACGTCTACATTCGTTACACAGTTTCTAATATCTTTAAAAAGGGTCGTGAAATAATTGACACTGTGGTTGGCGGATAAATATAGTGTCTAATCCGTTGAGTTCTACCTTTAATAAATTCCTATTTTATGTAGTTGAATAAAATTATTGTTTGAATTAAGTTTTGGTTAATTATAATAAAATAAATTACCTGAATGCAGAAATACTAAAACTCTACTACCATAAAAGAAATTTCAATAATACAACTATATCCATTTCAAAATGCCAGAAAATATTCTAAAATAGTAATACGAGTTAGAATATAAAAACCGCCAAAATATCATAATGTCGGACTAACAGAAAATACGATAATACTTCTTACTAGCCTTTTTCATTTTTTCGCATCCTTCTTGCTAGCGTTTTTACTTTTATTTTTTTGATGTGATGTTCTGTATATATTGTTGAGGATTTTATTCTTGGGAATAATTCTTTATTTAGTTGTTTGCCTTTTTTCGGCCCAAAATATATTAGGGAACTAGAATTAGGACTCTAGATTTGTTTCCTAGATTATGTCTAAGACTTTATTTAGTTTCCTAGTTTATGTTTAGGACTTGTTTAACTTGTCTACCAAGTTTAAGACTCTAGGACTCTTGTCTATTTAAGACAAGACAAAGCCAAGAGAAGAACACACCTTCGATAATCGTTACACACAGTTTTTTTTTAGAAGGACGCAACAAGAGCAAGACGACGCAAGCAAAGAAGAACCAAGCAAGTAAAACACTTGTGGAAATGATCCAAATCAAGGAGATCTTCGAGGTTGCGTAATCAACGGAGAAGATCATCACAAGCTTTGCCACAAGACTTGAAGCCACGATTTTAATCACGGGATCTTTGGAATTGCGTAACCAACAAAGAAGATCATCATCCTTCAAGGCGACAAGTATTTTAGTATCATAGTTTTTGATACCGTAGTTTTCATATATTACTTTGAATCTTTCGTATTGATCGTGAACAAGATAACTAATATAGTTTTCGGGTTTGTACACCCAAGTTCACAAGTATCTTTTACTTGTGAACTGATTTTAAATTGCTGTGTTCGATTTTTAATATTTATTCTGCTGCACGTTTTTAAACTCTGTGTGATGTTGGTTTCGATGTTGTTAACATCGTTCTTAATACCTGGTTTCTAAAACTGCTATTTATTACCCTGAATATGTTTGATGTTTGTATTCAGTGTTGGTTAACATTGAAAGCAACATCACAAACTGATACTTATTTTCAAAATCATACACCTTCATATTTTACAATTGGCATCTACAGCGGGTTACTTAAACTTTTAAGTACTGATCCTTATTTGTCTAGGTACTATGGATACTCATAAGAAGAAGAACTTGATTGCTACAGAGTACATTGAAGATGACGATGAGGTTGATACTCTTGACGAGTACGAGAAGCTGAGCATTGAGTATGAACAATTATATGTTAGTTGGGGAAAACAAGTACTCAAAGTCAAGGATCTTAGAATCGAGGTGGGCAAATTGACTAAGGAAAATGATGATCAACTTAATATAATTGTCCGATTGGAGTCATCCCTGATAGGCAAGAAATTGTGCTTTATTTAATGGTTTAATTCATATATCTTTATGTGCTTAATATTCTTATATATATATTTATTTCTCGCATATTTATTATTACGAGTAGTCGAGCACCAATTGTGTGTTTTTAATATATTTTGCAGTAATTAGGTGCTAAATTGGTGAGTTAAAGATTTAAAGATGATTCATAAGAGTAGCAAGAGGAAACGAGAGACAAAACGAGTGAATTGGCAAAGAAAGGACGATTCTGCACTTTCTAGATGGGTTATCGCTGGGATCAACCGTTATAGAAAGTGCCGCTGACTGCTGCCTACAAGAACCGATGTCCTTCGATGTACCTGCCTACAGAGCTCTCTGTCGCGTCAGTCGACGCGGAACCGACGTTAATCGACGCGAGCGCACTGAATGCGTCGACGCTGCCGACCCTGACTCGCCCATGCTGCACGCGCCCGGCCAGCCTGGCGCTGGGAGTCCTATTTCTGCGAGGAAACCGGTATAGAAAGTGCAGAAAACTGATATGGAAAGTTCTAAACCGACATTGAAAGCGCTGGAATCCTATTTTTATAAGGGAACTTGTTCTCTAAAACATCTAAACCTATAAATACCTCCATTTAATACCAAAAACGTGTGGAACATTAATCCAAGGGTTCCAAGGCACCAAAAGGAGTCCAAAATACCCAATTCAACCATCCATCAAGAGCTTGAATATTGAAGACTCAAGATTCAAGATCTAAGCTCTCTTATCCCTTTCTTGAAATCCCTTTCTTATCTAGAATTATGTTCTTATTATTTATTTTTCTTCTTTATTATTCTATGAACTCCATTAGAGAGTAATTGTTTTATCTAGTCCTAGGGATGTTGAAACCCTCGTGAAACTATGTTTAATTGATTTATGCAATATTATCTTTCGTTCTTCTTATGCGATTGTTTGTGTTATCTTGTTTACATATCATGTTTGCTAAATTCATGACATAATTGCTTGATTCTTAATTTGGATTGGCCACCTAGATTAGGGGTTTGGTTATCAATTGTTAGAAAGAGAACTGATTCCCGTGTAATTGTCGTAGTTTCGATTTCTCTGAAGCAACTAATGGTCACGTATCATTAGGGGTAACACAACATAGGTTGAATGAACCGAGCTTATGCGTTTGTTGCCTAGATTAACCTATTTGCCTAGATATTAATGCTGTTGTTGGGTTGAATCTAGAGAGCTTATTCTAAGTTATTCAATAATTAGAATCAATTAAAGAGCTTATTTTAATTGAGTAAACGGTAAGGGCAAATGCGAGTAGCAGAGCTTATTGTTACTTAGGGTTTTTAGTCGCATATGATGAATGGATTATGATATTGTGATTGGTTAAATAAGTGGAACGAGGGTGGAAATGGAACTAGGACTGGGAGCTTAATTTTTTGTTTCGTTATTTGATTTTAATATTTTTCTTTAGTTATTTAGTTTTCTTAGATTAATTAATATTCTTRACCCCCGTTTTCTTAGTTTAATTACATACGAATAATCACAAATTAATCCACACTTCTCATGGGATCGACCCTTGCTTGCCGCTGCTACTAGTTAGTAGAGGAAAGTCGAGGACTTTTATAAATAATATTTTTGACACTTCAACGACGAGCGGTCAAATTTTGGCGTCGTTGCCAGGGAGTGGCGCGTATTAAATTGTGATTTGACGTATTTTAATATTTTTAATTTTAGCTTTTATATTTTGTTTAATTAAATATATATATATATATATATATATATATTATTTTCGAAATTAATTGAAATATTTATTTTCGAAATTAATAAAAAAATCAAAAATTAAAAATATATATATATTTATTATTTTGGAATGGCAGCATACTCTCACCAATTTTATGCTTATGATGCTAGGTACGGAATGGAGAGACAACCTTTTGGGCATGACGGATCACGCTTTAATCATCAATTTCCACAATACTATCCCGAGCCATTGGTTGAAAGAAGTTCCGGACCATCGCTAGAAGATTTGGTGAAAGCAATAAAGGCTAAGCAAGCTATGGAAAGGATCCCTCCGGTTCGACCATGCAGATTATGTCAAACATTTGATCGTGTTACCGATGATTGTCTAACGCTACGAGCAAGGATTGAAGCAAATCGAAACCGTCAAAGAGAGTATGACCCTTATCCTTACGAGCCAAGGTGGGGGGACCCTCCAAATTTTCAAAGGGGACAAGATTTTTCGAGACAATATGATGACCATCCCCAAGCACAAGAACCGTCCCCAGCCCTCATAAAGATGATAGAGGCCATGATTACAAACACCAAGAAGCTCGAAGCTCAAATGAGTCAAATGGCAGACCACCTAAGGCAGTTAGATGTGCAGTTGGAGGAGAAATCTCCGTTTGAATCTGAGGTGAACATGGAGGATGTGAGTGCCATTATACCGCAAGATGTGGAGGAATTCAAAGCTCCGGAGGTTCTAGCGCCTGAGTTGGAGGATGAATACGAGATGGAGGAAGAAGAAACAAGGCGGACACGTGTTGATCATAGTCTGCCCGAGCTTACAAATGATGTTCCTAATTCCATCGTTTCTCCTATCGAAGTCAAGCCTACCAATGATTTTATCATTTATCCAATTGAAGATGAGCCAAAGCCAAAGTTGATGCCATCATGGACCGAGTACCAAGTGATGAAGGAGGATGAGGAGACGCTTGTGCGTGTTGAAGATTTCGAAGAGGTGGTTACTACGATCCTTCCATTTGTGGTGGTGAACGAATCTACTTTTGCCAAATTTAATGAAGAGCCACCACAAGACCGAAAGGATCCAGTCAAGCATCCAATGGAGGAGACGCACGAGGAAGAGATTTTTGAGGAGACCGATGAGCTTCCATTCATGGTGACGAATGAGACTATTCTTGCTAATATCTATAAGAGGCCACCACAAAGTCGAAAGGATCCGGTTAAGCATCCAACTTCGAAACGAGTGAGATTTGAGGAGGATGAAGTTATGGGAATCCCGTTTATTCTAAGACCTCCACCGAAACCCCCATGGAATTGAGAGGTGGCACGTCAAGTCGACGACGATAAGAAAAGGCGCTTGTTGGGAGGCAACCCAATGTTTACATTATTTTATTTTTCAATTTTAGTTTTTATTTTTGCAGTTGAAGGGATACTAAGCTTGGTTGATTTGGACGATTGGGCATATTTTTGAAAAAGATCGTTTGGAACCGAGAACCCCCTCGATGTTTACCCCGGTGATTTCTTTTCCCTTACTCTTCCCTTATGAATTATTATTTGCTTGTTCTTGCTTTGTGTTCGCTTGAGAACAAGCTAATGTTTAAGTTTGGGGGAGTGGGTTATTGATATTGCTGAAAAAAGAATTTAAAATTTTTGTGATTAAATTCCGGGAGTTGAATTAAAATGTTAAAAGTACTCGCTTGAATTGCTTTGATGAATTATGTTTCGGTTAAATTCTTTAGTCATCATTTGATTTAGGAATCAATMGTACGCATGTTAGTACTTTTGTGATCCATTTGTGGGGCGTCAACTCTTGACTATTGCGTTGTTGATATGTATTTGTGGTTGCCGTACTCAATATGAGTTGTGTGGGGCCTTGAAGTTGGCGGTTGTGTGAAAATATCTCGTTAGTCGAAACAGAAGTCAATAAAGTCCGGTTGGGATATACCGGCATGGTGTAAGTTGAAAATTGAGAATTGAAAAAAAATGAGAAAAAGAATTGAGGTGCTGAAACAGTTGCCTATCCGTAATACCAAGTGCAATTCGCTTACAAATTCTAAGGGCGAAATCCAACAAAGATGCTAGTAGCTCAACAAAGTCTATGCACATACTCAAGTGGCACAATCCAACCAAAATCTCAATCATGGCGGAGGTGAACTCAACAAATCAAATACCAATTCAAGATGATCCTCTTATCCAGTGCCGAATCATTATCAATTCAATTCAAGAACGGTAGTGCGGAGCTGCGGGCCTCAATTAAAAAAATAAAAATAAATAAATAAATGGGAGGACGAGATATTTGATCGTGACCAACAATGGATAAAGCCAAACCATTGATTAGCGAGGGGGCACCATGGTACATTGATGTAACGTACATGAAAAAGGATTGCCTAACTGCTGGGATCATTTGAGTCAATACATGAAACGCTTGCGATTTCTAGAAACATAATGGTGTCTAGAGTCCGGATGAGTTCATGTGATCAATTTGAGTGATTTACTTATCTTATATTTATTTTGTGCTTTAATTATATATGTTGCTTGAGGACAAGCAAGGTTTAAGTTTGGGGGAATTTGATAGGCGAGAAATTGTGCTTTATTTAATGGTTTAATTCATATATTTTTATGTGCTTAATATTCTTATATATATATTTATTTCTCGCATATTTATTATTATGAGTAGTCGAGAACCAATTGTGTGTTTTTAATATATTTTTCATTAATTAGGTGCTAAATTGGTGAGTTAAAGATTTAAAGATGATTCATAAGAGTAGCAAGTGGAAACGAGAGACAAAACGAGTGAATTGGCAAAGAAAGGATGATTCTGCACTTTCTAGATGGGTTATCGCTGGGATCAACCGTTATAGAAAGTGCCGCTGACTGCTGCCTACAAGAACCGATGTCGTTCGATGTACCTGCCTACAGAGCTCTCTGTCGCATCAGTCGACGCGGAATCGACGTTAATCGACGCGAGCGCACTGAATGCGTCGACGCTGCTGACCCTGACTCGCCCATGCCGCACGCGCCCGCCCAGCTAGAACGAGTAAAGACCGAGTTGAAGAAGGTCCAAGAAACCCTCACAAACCTCAACAAGGGCAAGGCCAAGGTGGATGAGATTCTGGAATCGAGTATCCCAGATTGTTCAAAACACGGGATTGGATACAAACATGTTCAAAAGCCAATCTCAAGTCAAAAGGTGAAGTCGACCAAACGCCACAAGAAAAGAAGAAGACAATACGTGTGCCATCATTGTGGTGAACCAGGTCATACGACCATACTGCTGGAAGCTTGTTGGCAAGCAAACTCATTTTAAAAGGTCGAAGCTGACTGCTGAATCCCATGTTGGTTCCCATTTTACCAACATCAATACCAACAACAGGTTCAAACAAGTGTGGGTCAAGAAAAATAACATCAAGTGCAATATGATCCATACCTCCCTGAAATACCACGTCCCTGGAGCCTGGTACTTTGATAGTGGGTGCTCGAAGCATATGATCGGATCAAAAGAATTACTTTCCAACATTGTTAGGTTTCGAGGTGGAAAAGTAAAATATGGTGGAGGCACAAATGGCCAAGTCACTGGCCAAGGAACTCTCCATGTTCTCGGCCTTGTAACTCTGGAAAATGTGTTGCTGGTAGAAGGAATTAATGCAAATTTGATCAGCATAAGTCAACTGTGCGACGGAGGTTTTAGCGTCAAATTCAACCGTGAAAAGTGTGAAGTCTATGAAGAGAATGGAGCGTGTATTCTCACTGGTCAAAGAACTTCAGATAATTGCTACCAAATCCAAAGTGATGCTTTTTGCAAACTGTCTCAATTAAGTGATGCTGAGGTATAGCATCAAAAGCTTGGGCATGTCAACTACAAGATGATGGAAAGTTTGGTCAAAAAGGATGCTGTGATCGGAATACCTAAGCTCAACACTAAAAACATTCCAGTTTGCGAGGCATGCCAGAAAGGTAAGAAAGTCAGGGTACCACATCCAATAGTACAAAGTCTCACTACCTCATATTGTTTCGAATTCCTTCATATGGACCTTTTGGGACCACATGAAGTTGAGAGCCTTGGTGGTAAAAGGTATGTTCTTGTGATAGTAGATGATTTTTCTCGTTTTACTTGGGTAGAATTTTTAAAAGAAAAATTTGAGGCTTTCGAAACATTTAAAAAACTTGCAAAAAGGTTGTGTGTGCAATTTGGTGTGAATATTGGTAGGATTAGGTCTGATCATGGAAAAGAATTTGAGAATGCATCCTTTTCAAAATATTTTTCCAAAGTTGGTATAACTCATGAGTTTTCTTCACCCATCACCCCCCCAACAAAATAGGATAGTCGAACGCAAAAATAGATCTCTCATAGAAATGACTAAGACTATGCTTATTTCAAATGGGGTTGCTAAACGTTTTTGGGTAGAAGCAATGAACACTGCATGTCATATAATTAATAGGGTGTATTTTCGACCAGGGTCTTGTGTTACTCCCTATGAATTATTGATGGACAAAAAGCCAAATTTGAGTTATTTTCATATTTTTTAGTGCATTTGTTATGTGTTAAATGGAAGAAATCATCTTGCAAAACTTGACTCAAAGAGTGATAAATGTGTTTTAATGGGATACTCTCGAAATAGTCATGCATATAGATTGTTTAATCTTAGAACGCGTTGCATTATTGAGTCGGTTAACGTCAAGTTTGATGATTTGATGAGTGGTTTTAAACCTACCGAAGATAATGATCTGGTTTATGATCAAAATTCTCAAGATAATGTCACACTTCCTGTAGATGAAAGTGCAGGTATTGAAAACAGAGATGCAGGTGATGAAACCAGGTAATTAAGTGATGTTGGTACCAATGTTGGGTCTGGGAACACAACATCAGAACCAACATCAACTCAAGCCGCCGCAGAATCAGATTCTGCTCCAAGTGTGGAAAATCCAACTGAACCCATTGACTTACATCAGAGAAATTTTCCCTCAAGAATTCAGAAGAATCATCCTATGACCCAAATTATTGGAGATCTCGATGAAAGAACTACAAGAAAGTGACAAATAAATTTCAAAGAGATGGTAAGATTTGTTTGCTTGTTTACTAATTATTCTAAAACTTGAGAATCTTTGTCTCTTTCCAAAACAGAGCCTAAGCGGGTAGAGTATGCTCTTAAAGCCGAGTATATTGCAGCTAAAAGTACTTGTACACAGTTATTGTGGATGAACCAAATGATAGTGGACTACGGTCTACATAGAAAAACATTGACTGTGCTCCATGATACTTCCAGTGCCATTGATATCTCGAAAAATCCGGTCCAACTTTCTCAAATCAAACACATTGACATAAGGTACCACTTTAGTTAGGCTTGAGCATATAGGAATAGACAATCAGCTTGCTGACATCTTCACGAAGGCATTAGATTTCGAGACCTTCTCTCGTTTAAGAAGAGATCTCGGTATGTGCATTGTCTGAAACAATGTTGGTTTGTGATGTTGTGACACCCAATATCAACATCAGTCACAACATCTATATACTTTTGCATGCATTTTTGTCTTTCTTTCCATACATAATCCAAATGCATTGAGTTTGATTGAAAGTGCGATAAGGTCCTGTGTTGCAATAAAAGTGATGGCTAAAAGGATCAACCTCTTCAATTAGGTGATTGTGGGACTTGCCCGCAGAAACTGGTTTTCTCCCAGGTCCAAAAACAAGAGGTGTTAAACAGCAATTGCTGAAGATTAAAAGATTAAAATCCCTTCAAGGATGAAGAAAATCTGGATACAAATGATCCAATCTTAGAATTTCACCTTCTTGAGAGATCTTGACGTAGTTATTAACTTGGGTTAAGGGGTAAGTTTCCATTTACTTCACCTAAGGCAATGTTGGTTCATAATGTTATCAGCAATAAAAAGCAACATTGGGTCAAATCACTGAAATCGTAATATGTTTTTGTATATTCTTTTAGGTCATGAATTTTAGGCATCCAATAGGACATTCATACTTTGGGAAGATGCCTACTTGTTGCGCGTTCTGTTATTTGTGTTCGCGTCTTTCTTGAATTCTCTTAATTCTTGTTTTGAATCTTGCTAACCAAGTGTTTTAGTGGTGTTATAATCAGAGGATTGGACAGGTAATAAGAAGTTAATTTGGCGAGTGAAAAATTGCTTTGCAAAGAATTTGTTCAACTATTGTGATGGTTTATAAAAATCTAGCTCTATCTCGGTTTTCTAAGTAGTTGAGATTTGTGGTTTTTATTTCCAAAATTGAGATGATGGAGTAGTTGAGTTGAGATCGTGTGTCTTATTTTGAGAAAGAGTGGGGGATTTATTTTTTTTTTAACTTTACTTTGTTCATCCCCTTCTTTTATCTATTGCTTACGACTTTTCCATATTGACAAAATTAAGGTTTTTACTTTTTCTTTCTCTCAATTTTACTTCCTACGACACTCGATTTTTTGTTTGTAATTTTTTTCAGTCTCTTGCAGATTATCGAATTCATCATCACCCAGCAAAGCTTTGGAAACATACTGTGCGTCTAGCTAATAAGAAAATTCCACCCAAAGAGAGAAAAGAAGAAGTCCAAAGCTGTTGTGTCAGCCCATGTTGGTTCTGGTGTTGTGACACTGAAACCAACATCCCTTGCAGACAATCCTGCCTCCTCTCCAAGCTTCAATTCTAACAATGTTCCATCTGCCAGTGCACCGATGTCAACAATTGCCTCCGACCACTTTGCTAGCTCTGATGAGGCTCCGTCTCAAGCCGTCGAGATTGAAGATATGGAACTAATCTCCACGAGGTTCTTGATGAGTGAAGCTGAAGAGATGTTCTTGGAATTTCAAAATCAAGGCATGATTGCTGAGCGCCAAATCCCCGTTGATATTTTTGTGAAGCAGAATCTGATTGCCTTCTTTAGGCACCCAGGCGCCTCTTCGAGATGGTGTCATGTATGATGTTGGTTCTGGTATTCCCAACATCAGTAGCAACATGGTTTATTTTTCTGCTCCGTTTGTCCGAGCCCATATTACTTTGTTTGATAACCAGGTTGTACAGCACCAGGCACTTCGGGACTCGTTTGTTGAGGTCCTTTTGCTTTCAGAACAAAAAGGGGGAGAAGAATGTAGAAGACGTTGCTGTGAATGTGATTCGTTTTTTGTTTGTTTTAAACATTGGTTTCTTCATTTAGGGGGAGTTTATAATTTAGAGGGAGTTTCTAATTGAGGGGGAGTTTTTAGTCTTTTGATCATTTTCATGCGTCTTCGGTATTTTATCCAAAAAGGCAAAAGGGAGAGATTGTTGAGGATTTTATTTTTGGGAATAATTTCTTTTTTAGTTGTTTGCCTTTCTTGGGCCCAATTATATTAAGGAACTAGAATTAGGACTCTAGATTTGTTTCCTAGATTGTGTTTAAGACTTTATTTAGTTTCCTAGTTTATGTTTAGGACTTTTTTAACTTGTCTAACAAGTTTAGGACTCTAGGACTCTTGTCTATTTAAGACAAGACAAAGCCAAGAGAAGAACACACCTTCGATAATCATTACACACGGTTTTTTTTTAGAAGGACGCAGTAAGAGCAAGACGACACAAGCAAAGAAGAACACGAGCAAGTAAAACACTTGTGGCAACGATCCAAATCAAGGAGATCTTCGAAGTTGCGTAACCAACGGAGAAGATCATCACAAGTTTTGCCACAAGACTTGAAGCCACGATTCTAATCACGGGATCTTTGGAGTTGCGTAACCAACAAAGAAGATCATCATCCTTCAAGGTGACAAGTATTTTAGTATCATAGTTTTTGATACCGTAGTTTTCATATATTACTTTGAATCTTTTGTATTGATCGTGAACAAGATAAGTAATATAGTTTTCGGGTTTGTACACCCAAGTTCACAAGTATCTTTTACTTGTGAACTGATTTTAAATTGCTGTGTTCGATTTTTAATATTTATTTCGCTGCACGTTTTTAAACTCTGTGTGATGTTGGTTTCGATGTTGTTAACATCGTTCTTAACATATGATTTCTAAAACTGCTATTCATTCCTCTGAATCTGTTTGATGTTGGTATTCAGTGTTGGTTAACATTTAAAGCAACATCACAAACTGATACTTATTTTCAAAACCATAGACCATCATATTTTACATATATGTAACCCTCTTTGGTATGTAGCCCTTTTTTCATGTCTCTTTTTGGCTAATATTCAGGTTCAATAATCTTTTTTGTTTCTTTTTTGGAGTAATATTCATTCTTTCAGCTGGGTCCACAAATGTTCCGAGATTATGGTCTGTAATAGGATCAAAAACGATTTCGTAGGGCCTGGAAGAGGGTTGACAGAAAAGAAAAAAAAAAGGGCTCCGCGAATTTGGTCAGTAGACGAAACTAGTTTCTCGTCACTAGGAGGGCCGATGTTGTCTTTAGTTTTCACATAATGGTCATTAGTTGGCGTTGTTTTGTCAATAACAGTATTTGCAACGGGTCGGCAATGATTTCTGCAGTAGCTTACGAGTCATTTTTGTGTGCTTCTGCATAGTCACCTGAGTTGGCAGATGTGCCAGGATTATGGTCGACAATGGGGTTAACAAGAATTTTCGCAACAGGGCCTGGAAGAGGGTTGGTAGAAATGACAGCAAAATGGTCGATGATATCTCTACTAAATTGGTCAGTAGACGAAAAAAGTTGCTCGTTGATCGAAGAGTTCTTAGCACTCTAAGAAATCTTCTCCGCAATAGTACGGAGTCGATTGTAGAGTGGTAAGCTTTCCCGAGTCGTGTCTCTCGAGGATAGATATAATTGGCGTTCGGTGGTTTTAGTTATTCTCTTGTTAATCTAAATTACACTAATCTAAAACTAGGAAAGCATTAAGTCATTGGTTTGAGTTTGAGTTTTGACTTTAAAAGAACACTATAATGAAAATAATTAAAATGAGGGTTTAGGGTGTTAGATTCGTCTCCACGATTAATCGGTTTTCGCCGAGCACTTAATCCACAATTTAGGGTTGTCAATCCCAAATGTCGAACCAAGAGTTGGGGTTGTCAATCCCAAATTATGAACCAAGAGTTGGGGTTGTCAATCCCGAGCCTCAATAAAATCCTATTAATGGTTCTAAACGAACCTAAACCCTAAACCCCTAATCTCTAAATTAATTGCATCAAATTAAGCTCACAATTAAAAGATAATTCATGGAGGGAAAATCAAAAGCATTTGAATTTGAGAAAAGTCAAAGGCTTTAAAATTGAACAAGACAAATTACCAAAGAAGAAAAACTCATACATCTTTCAAGAGCTAAAAGTTTGTCTAACTAAAAGAGGTAAAAAGCTTGAAAAGAGCATTAATGGCGTTTTTGCAAGAACGTGAACAAACTAAAATCTAGAAATGAGAATTGAAGAACAATGCCAAGAACAAAAACACAAACTAAATCTAAAAATCAACACAACAACAAGAACAATTAATCAAGAACAAAGCATAATAATAAAGGGAAAGAACACTACCAAATTGCATTGAACACCAAGCTCCAAATCTTCAAATTACAAGCTCCACAAATGAAGGAGGTGTCACTCACTCCAACATTTGATTAATAACAACTAACTAACTACTAACTAACAACTAACTAGCTAAGCTAAACTAGATTAACCACTAAGCTAACTAAGACTACACTAAGACTACACTAAACTAGGGTTTATAAGCTAGGGTTTGCAAAAGCATAAGTAAGGGCTTGGAGGAAATGGAGCAAGCCCAAAATCCCACCAAGGAAGGGGATGGATAAGGTTGGAGAAGGTTGGGCTTATTTATACAAAAACGCAGGGGTAAAAACATCAAAAAGTGATAAAATCCCGAGTTGGACTGCGTCTCAGTCGATCGACTAAGGAGCAGTCGATCGACTAGGGGTCAGTCGATCGACTGCTTTCAAAAATTGGCCAACCTTACTGGACTCCAGTCGAAGGTCCAATCGATCCTGATGAGTCAGTCGATCGACTGGCTCGGCTGCTCCGGCTCGATTTTCTCATTTCGCTCTAAACGTCCGCCGGTTTGTCGCTCCTCGTTCACGCTGTGTTTTCTTGCTTTGTCCATTCCAATCCGAGTCGAATGGGATTCTCCGAGCGTGCGCGGGGACCGCTTGGTCATCCTACGGCCAAAAATACGAAAAAGGGTAAAAATGTACGAAAAATGACTAAAAACCGCACAAAGGCTATAAAAACCTAAAACTAACAAAATAGGCCAAAACGACTCTTAATACCCATAAAAGCAAGCAAAACACACGCGA
>BMAC01000486.1:460457-472989 GCA_014905375.1 Phtheirospermum japonicum
TAACAAGTTTCTCCAAAATATCCATTATGAACGTATAAGATTCATACCTGTCAAAGCAAGAGAATGATATCCACCACTGGCTATCTGAATTATACCTACATCTTTGAGATTAGGAACAGGTTAAGGTTTCCAACCGCCAATTTTATCACCCCTACCAAGCTCGTAGTTGGAGTTGGCTGTGGAGAGAAGAATAATGACTTATTAATAGAACTTCTAGTTTTAGAAACTCAAACAGAACGTGTTATTATCTGCCATTTTAACTTACTTTTCTAAATGGGGCAATTACGACTCTGGTTCACTCACATTAAAATTCTAATCATCCAAGAGGATAGAGATGTTGGTCGGATAAAGAATTTTATTTCCAAATAAAATAAATATCCCACTTTATTTAGAAGGTATAATATAGTCTAATTATAGAAAGCAAAAAAAAAACTTTATAGGTTCAATTTGGATAGAACGGGATATTTGTAATTTTAAAAAAGAGGCCTTTTTGTAATTAGGCAAAACCTCTAGGGTAGCATTTGTATAAATTTTCAAAATTAAATATAAATAACCAGAGGGTTTCTGTAACAAGAACCAGAAATTGAAAATTTTAGAAAAGTGCAATTCAAAAAAACAATCACATTTTTATTCTTCTCCTTCTTTGAGAAAATCGAAGAACTAGCCATGTGAAAGAAGTTAACAACTAAACAAGGATAAGAATAAAATTCAAGTTCACAAGAAACACCATACATTCTTGGAAATTTGGAGAAACGTACACAGTAAGACATCGATATTTTAATACTCGATTAATTAATATTTTATTGATCGACTTGTCAACGTGTTAAATTAGTACCTCGACTAATTAATAAAATATAAGGGTCTCGAGATTGAGTTTTTTATTTACCGTGCACAATTTCTACCATTACTATAAGAAACCTCTCGGTGATCATGAAATAAAGAAATTAAAATTTTCTTACCTGTTGTCGACGGTCATATGAACTCGCAGCGGCATGACGGGAAAAAAATAGAAGCAAAGAGAGGTAAAAAAGAGCAAAACATAGAGGCGATCAGTCACTTGCATCCATATCAAACACAGGCATCTAGCTATTCCTAATCTATATCATCCATATCTGAGTTATTATCATCGCCCCGGACTAGTGTTTGATTGTGTATCACGTTCTCATACTCCTCAAATAGAACGGAATGCACACCATCTCTACACCACATAGTTTCATCATCAACATCAACAGCCCCTATCCTATCCTCAACAAGTTCGCTTGGTTCAGCCAAGTATGTTTCCTCTGTTTGCTCCTCATAATTAGTGAACTCTTTTGCCAATTTTTTCATCGCATAACTAAAACCCTCTTCGGTAGGATCTTTCACGTAGAAGACTTGATGCACTTGTGATGCTAAGATAAAAGGATCATCTCCATAGCACAACTTGTTGAGTTTAACACGTGTGAGACCATATACATCTTTCTCCACATGAAACCACTCACATCTAAATAAGATAACACTGAATGAACCCCAATAGTTTAGCTCCATAATATCTTGTATCCTACCAAAATAAGTGACATCATCAACGCAAGGATTATGATCCGTAGTACTTGCAAAACTTGGAGTTAAGGCAGTCAGCGTTACTCCACTATTTTGTGTTTTCAATTTTGCATCACGTTCTTCAGTATAGAACTTATATCCATTGATGAAGTATCCAGTGTATCTCCGTGCGACATTACAAGGTTCTAAAGCTAGCCATTTAATATGATCAAGAACTGGTTCAGACTCCACTTTGTCTCTAAATAAATCCACAAATTCCTGGCTATGTTGTTAAGCTTGCCTCCATCTTTTTCTATTCTTATCTCGGGACTTGGTTTTCATCACATCTTCATGTTCCCTGTATTGATAAAAAATCATTATTACTAAAACTCAATAACTAAATAAATACATAAATTTCACGATAAAAGGCACATAGATAGAAAATAAGGAACTTACTTTATGTACTTCTCAACTGGCTCATCCTGGCAATTGAATAACACATACCGATGTGCTAGTTTTTTTGTCTCACGATCTAGAGAAAATGCTCCTTTCTTCCCTTTCTTTTTCCTCCCAACTGGATGACCCATCATAGGAAAAATAGGCGATCTCTCATCAATTGCATCAACTTCCTCATAACTTCGATTAATTATTTTGGATTTTTTCTTTGCACCATCACGCAAGTATCTTGAGCAAAATATAAGACATTCTTCTGCTAAATATCCTTCAGCTATATAGGCCTCAGGACGACTTCGATTTCGAACATATTTTTTTAGTTTTCCAAGATACCTCTCGATTCCGTACATCCACCAACCTCTTACTGGCCCACTCAACCTAACTTCATCAACTAAATGTATAGGTAAGTGCATCATGATGTCAAAGAAAGAAGGTGCAAATATTTTCTCTAGTATACAAAGAATCTCAACTATTTCACGTTGCCAGTGATCCAAATCTTCAGGTTTCACAACTTTATTGCATATGCCTCTAAAGAAAGCACTTAATCTTATCAAAACTAGAGCGACATGCTTAGGTAAACTTTTCCTCACAACAACAGGAAGCAAATATTGCATCAAAATGTGTGCATCATGACTTTTGTAACCTGATATTTTCAATTCATGCATATGAACACAATGTGAAATATAAGATGCACACCCTTGTGGTAGCTTGGCACTTTTCAAAACCTGACAAAACCAAGTCTTCTCCTCCTTGGTCATTGAGAAAGATGCTTTAGGCAACAAGTAGCGCTTACTTGTAGATTCGACAGGGTGTAAGGAAGCTCTTATCCCCATTTCTTTCAAGTTTAACCGAGCATTAAGATGATCTTTTGTTTTTCCCGGTATGTCCAACAAAGTGCCCAGAACGCTATCGCATATATTATTCTCTATGTGCATGGGTTCAAGATGATGACGAGATGTATTATGCTTCCAGTAAGGCGATTTAAAAAAGCAAGACTTTTTCCTCCACGGGCAATTTCCATCTTTTTTTCTCGGTTGTGTCTTACCAAACTTGTTCTCAAAGCCCTGCAACAAATGTAAGACCTCAGCCCCTGTTAGATGATTTGGTGCTGTCCTCATCTCAATTTCCCCATTGAAAGACTTCTTGTCACGACGCCAACCATGATTTGAATCTAAAAATCTACGAGCGCCCATGTAGCAAGACTTTTTACAATGATGCAAATGTAAATGGTCTGTTTCATAGTGACAATATGGGCATGCATACTTACCTTTTGTGCTATACCCAGACAACATTGCATAACCAGGAAAGTCACTCGTTGTTGATCGTAAGGCAACCCGCATCTGAAATGTTTGGCGCTTTGAAACATCATAAGTCTCCACCCCTAACTCCCACAAATCATCTTGCTCTTCAACTAAAAGTTGAAAGTAAACATCAATGTCATTTCCCGGGGAGACGGGCCCTAGAATGAGTAAAGACAACATAAGATACTCTGGCTTCATAAACAACCACGGTGGAAGATTATAATTAATTAAAACCACTGGCCATGTACTATGTGAAGTGCTCATTGTTCGAAACGGGTTAAAACCATCACTAGCAAGCCCCAATCTCACATTACGAGACTCTCGAGCAAAATCAGGATAAAACGAATCAAAATATTTCCAACCTTTACCGTCTGCTAGATGACGTAAGTTCCCATCTGTGACTCTTTTCTCATCATGCCACCTCATCTTATCAGCTGTTTCAGCACACATATACAACCTTTGCAGCCTAGGTTTTAAGGGAAAATGCCAAACTACTTTTTCTGGAATCCGATGAATATATTGAGAATCAGTCTCGTAATCCCATTTTTATTTTCCACTTCTTTCCACCTCGGAGCATGACAAACGTGGCAAGAAGTAGCACCTTCATGGTCCTTCCGGTAGAGCATACAATCATTTCGGCAGGCGTCAATCTTGTTATAATGAAGACCTAAGTCATTCACCATCTTCTTAGATTCATTAAAAGACTTAGGCAATTTGGCTTCCGGAATTAATTCTTGGATGATCTGGAGAAGATCAGAAAAGGCAATGTTACTCAACCCGTGAACACACTTAAAAAGGTGCAACCGTTCATGAATGATAACTTTGAAAATGATTTACAACCCGGATATATCTCTTGTTTACCATCCTCAACCAGTTTAAAGAACTTCTTAGCCTCTGGATCGACATCCTCTTCGATATCTTCATGGAAGCTAGAAAGTTTATCAGCCAGATCCCTATGAGTATCATATATTAAACCTTCCATGTCATCATGTGCAATATCCCTCTTTGTGCTTGACATGGACAATGACGCGCCTTTCTCCTTAAAATGCCATTCTTTAATTCCTGGACCAATGCCATTTGCAATTAAATGGTTATAGACCTCATCTCGACGATGCCACAATCGATTATAAGACTCCTTACACGGACAACTTATTTGGTCTCCCTCAGCTCGAGTACAAAATGCATAATTTAGAAAATCCTCCACTCCTTTAGCATACTCACTACTGGATTGTGAGTGGTGGATCCAACTATTGACTTCATGATCCATTATTAAACCTTCATAAGAAATGAACCACATCAATAGTTATGACTAATACAATCATAATTTATGGATTACATAAATCACTAAGACTCACGAACATTAGTGCATGACAATGAAGGATAAATAAATTTATGAAGAGTACAAAATCTCAATATAAACAATAAAAAACATATTAACACTCTATTATCTCAAGTGGAAAGAAAAAAAATATCAAAATAATGAATCTAGTGGTTTTATCTCAAATGTCGTAATCTTATGGAAAATCTTAAGATAAGATAACACACAAAATAATATGATAGTCATTTAAATAGAATATTGCCAAAGTACCAGAAAGAGGAATACCCCTTTTGTGAGTGGAGATATAAATGAGTTTTCAGAAGTGCTTAAGATAACAAAATTTTAATTAAGCTAGAGCAATATTTCAACATAGAAGCAAAAGAAAAATCTTTATTCCAAATGTATGGGACAATTAAAATGAATTAAATTCAAAAAACTAAACATAAAAAATCCAACATAGACAAATATGAACATAATTACTACTTTTAAAACCGATTACTGAAATTCTATTCGGGAAAATAGAATTGAAATGTAATTTTTTTACTCTTTGAAAAAAAGTGATCTAACCGYAAGTTACAAATTRCACGTATAAAACTTAACTCTAATATTCATCTTCTGAGTTTCTCTTAGATCTGAGACTTCCGAATTAACATGCAAGTGTTTTATTTTTCTTCTACATAGTTATGTCAGAAAATCTTTACTTTTTGGGGTTTAAAAAAAGAAATTTAAGGATGGACCAAAATTAAAAAAAAAAAAAGCTAAACTTATGGGACTAAAATTGATATTGATTCAATCCTATGGGGACCAAAATGAAATTTTCTCTAACACAATATATAAACCTACTACTACCACAAACTGCTGCTACCTTTCAAAGACGAAAAAAAAAACTCCAAAATCTTTAATTATCTTATGGATTTTTAATAATTGTACTCAAGATTAGGAAAGCCAGGATAACGTATAAACAGACTAATAGCGATCAATTATTTTAGCAAGCATAATTCATAGATTTTCCTTAAAGAGTATCATGATACAATTTACATCTTTTTAATTCAGAGGAACAAATTTCAAAAGATAGAAAAACCACCCATTCACTCTTAATTCAAGTTATCCTTCAATTTAGCATATGCATTAACACTAGCACAGATGGAGCCTAAGATAATAGTTTAAGTGAGCATGTACCACTCTGATGCAACGTTTACAATTAAATGGACTTTCCCCTTGTATGTGTTCAGATCAACATCATTCCCCTTGGCATCCTGCACTCACAAAGCCCACAAAATTTTAGCAGCAACACATACATCACCAGGAATGAGTACCAAAATAGAGAAAACCAACGGTCGTGATATTTCAAATGATAAATTTAAAGACCCAAAAATAATTCCCAGCTAATGTGTGCACTTGTGATACGATAGAAACTAAAATCGATTGCTAAAATTATATTGCAGAAAACAGAATTGAAATATAAATATTTCAAATGAAATTCTGCAAATCAAATATCATATATACAATATTATGAAAGCAAACACAATTTTATTTTGTTTCAGCCACACAGACATTCACAGTCATCTGCAGATCGATGCATATGTTCAACTAAATCAGTCAAACCATGTATAACCATCCACATTTCCACTCATGCATGAAATTACTCATCCTAATTCTTCCTACAATGAACTAACAAATATTTCTTTTATAAATAATACAGAGTGCTTAAGTAGATTTTTTAAATTTTCACTTTCATGTAACATGTTTACAAAAAATAAACAAAAACATATGGCAGTGGTCAAAACTTACATATAAATAGCAGTCAGATTATTCACTTTCTAAGACTGGTGCTCAATAATTATTTATACAAGGAAAAATCAACATTAAATAAACTAAAGTGATTATTTTTAATGATAAACTATTGTTATTAAACATATTTTATTCGCACACACAGAAAAAAAAAAAGAAAAGAGAAAGAAAGCATAAAGAAATCTTAAAATAGTTATTTGCAATATAAATTGGCATAATATAGCACCAACAGTACTTATCAAACCAAACCAAACCAAAAATAAAATAAAATAGAGAATCAGTCCCCAGTATAATACAATCAACACACTGTTATAAAAACAAACAATCCTACATTACAAAAGGAAAACATATCAAAAAGAAAAAAAAAAACACTTACTTAAAAAATCAGCTACAAATAACAATCCTAATTCCAACTCTCACGTATAGCATACAGTGCCTTGAACCAAACATCATCCATTAATCTAAAATTTTGTCATTTCCTAATTCCACAAAACAACACACTCCAAATGCTCTAGAAATTTAGACCAAACTACATTGTTCAGTTTGTCTCTAAATAGAGTATCTTTCTTCAAATGAGCAGGCACCTTCTCGGATACCTTAATCATACCAGAAGTTACAAATTACCTTTAAGTGCAACCAGAAAAAGGATAATTACAAACATTACCCATGTAATTCAGTCTAATTTCAAAAGGCCCAATAATCTTTCAAAATTAGTTATATCCTCCTGACATTTGTTTCTGTTATACAAATTGAACCTATTTGAGGGTGCAGTTGTCAGATAAAATCAAACTTCAGGGGAGTACTTGTAAATTTAAAAAATAAATGAATTCTTTTATAATTCGACAATAGCTTAGTTTATGAAGAAAATATCCTCCTGTCAACAGATTGAATTTATCAAAGTCTATATCAATCAAATGCAGCAAGACATAGTTCTTGTAATGTCAGATTCTTTGTAGAACAATGCCAGAAAGAAAATCAAGATCTTTAAATTAGTCTACCTCATTATTTGCATTTTGTATCAAGCATTATCATTGACTTATGAGATCTACTGTCAACTTAGCAAAGTTCTTTTTCATAATCATAAACTCTCATGATTATAGTAACAACATTCATATCACCACCTAAATTTCCAAGTACCAAACATGCTTTATAGTCGAGCACTCAAACTAATTTATCAATCATCTCAAATGACATGAACACTAGTAAAGTACCATATTTATATTCCCAGTTTCAAGGGCTTTCAAGGTGTCAGAAACTTAATTGAGAGGCCAAAAGGGTTTTTACCGTGGAAGTAGCGTAAGTTGGTTCAGAGCCTTCAATGAAAATAAGTCCTTATTCTGAGGCCTGGTTCATTGCCTATAAAGCACGAAGAAGTTGCATATGAGTAGATATGAAAACAAAAATTCTACAGCTATGAGAGTCGAAATATTTCTATCTATTCATACTCGACCCAAGAACATGATTAATATAAGTAATATAAAACAAACTTTCCAATTTCAACAGCCTATGTACAATCTTATACATATAGAGCATTAAAAATGATATAATGGGAAATTATACCTGGAAAGCGCCTTTAAGTTCTGTTTATTATCATTGGTATTTTATCGAACACTTTCTCGACGTGTTTTCGTTGTGCCTGCTCAATAAGTTGACAAGCTTCTTCGATGATTTTCTTGGGCGATCAAGGTGATTTTGGATGCAGCTGAAATGTTCTTCTGAAATTTTGCAACTGAAAACTTTTCGCGAAAGAAGCTGCAAAATCTGTTGCTCCGCAAGAGGCGCATGGGAATGAAGCGTGCGTATTGGTGCTGCAAAATCTGTTGCTCCACAAGAGGCCGTGGGAATGAAGCGTGCTTATTGGTGCATTTTGGCTAAGATAAAAAGTGTTCGCACTGCAAGTTTTTGAACTGGTTATGTGTGGCAAACAAATATAATTCTAATGAGAATATTTATATAATTTAGCTGGAATTGATTATAATTAGTGGTAAAATATATGTTTGTGTGTGTAGGCGGGAACAATATCTAGAGATCAAGTCAAGGCTCCTCTGGACATGGGATGCAAGTACAAGGCCCTGTCAGCCTATCGATAGTATGGTACGTACAACTTTACTTTTATTTTTATTTTATTAATCAAAATTAAAAACTGGTGGTAAGTAGTGCTTTTGATAATTTTATAAATAGCAAGACATTTCATTTTAAGATTATTATTTTTCATGTCTAAATATTTTTATATCATTTAATATGAGTATTTCTCTTATTTCTTATTTCTTATTTAAATAGAGTATTTGATTATTGGGATTGAATATTTGAATGCTTTCATCTCTTTTTTCAATAATACAAATATAAGGAATTTATACTTAACTTAAAATTAATATTTTTTGGCAAAATCAAATTTGTAAAAATTGAGTTTTAAAAGTGTTAGCAACTAATTAAATAAAAGTGTTACTTAAATTATTATTGTTGAATTAAAGTGATACAAATTTATGTTAAAAAAATTAACAAAATAAAAGTTTTACTTAAAAAGTATTACCTAATTAAAGTGTTACGTATAAGTGTTGCGTATTTGTAAAGTGTTACATAAATGTTACATAAATATTATAATATAAAAAGTGTTACAAACATATGTTACAAGAAGTACTTAATATAGAAAGTGTTACAATTTGATGTTACGATATAAAGTGTTACAATTTGATGTTAACGTAGATCACTTATTTTTGTAGTGTTCTTCATGCATTCATGCATATGCAACCCGACCCCATGTATATTCCTTAATCCTTACTACCAAGTGAATGTATCTATCATCTATCTTCTTTGAATGCCTGGTCAAGAGTAGCACATTGTATAAAACATATAGAAAGGATAATTTCATATTTGTTAATCCTACACCGAATAAGACTCCATTTACATATTTAGCACTACGAAATACCTTTTCGAATAGGTTTGATTTTTTTGGTAGTTGTGATTGGAAATTCTTCACGCCCCAAATAACTTCTTTATCTTGGATGTGAAAAACGAGGTTTGCAAAAAGTGGTCAAAGCTCGAATTCTTAAATAATCATAGGTTTGGCTCCTTCAAACGAGACTCAATGGTGGATACTAGATGGCTAAACACAAAATGACATGAATATTTGTCTTTGAACTGGTCTCTTTCATCAGGAAAAAGTGCCATTATTAACTTGAATGAAAATGAAACCAAATATGAGAAACTCAAAAAATCAAAGTTCACACCACAACTCAAATATCAAATAATCACTAATTATAATAATAGTAAATTACTATCAATCACTAATTCAAATAAATTTTTGGTACTTATGATTTTTGGTAATATTATTTTATTTTATCGCACATATTTGCCTTATGTGCAGAATAAGTCCCAAAAACAAAAGAAAGAAAAAAAAGCATTTTAAGGCACAAATCCAGAAAGTATAAGTAAAGCTAACATTGAGTAATTGACATTCATTGAACGCAACTGATTTTTATTGAGTTTTGATGGTCATCGGTGGTGTGTCCGATTTTTAGGGATCAGGCAAATGAGGAGACATATTATCTAAGTTTTATGATTTTTTTTATTTTGTTTATTTTAAAAAATGGTCAAAATAATTAAAAAATAACAAAAAAATAATGATCCTCGAATAATGGTCATCGGTTCGTTGGAATTCATGTTAGATTCACTTATTTAACTAAGTATTGTCAACCGAAGCGCTTGGATTTGTTCTCATATTTAAGAATGACAGAAAATAGTGAGAAAAAATGAAGGAAAAGAAATATTTTTTAAGTGCGTGAATGAATATGAGATGAAATTGTAGTTATTAAAATTAGTTAAACATAAAAATAGTAAAATAATGATTAAAAATAGTTGGTAGATAGATTTTTTGTGAGTGAGTAAATAGTAAATTTTATGAAAAATTATGTACGATTGAATAATTTATTTTAGAAGAAATGAATTGAGAGTACTAAAAAAATTAAATATTTTAAAAAAAATTTAAAATATTTTTTTTCAAAAAGAGAGGGACTGATCAGTTACCTATTCATTTTGAATTTTGGTGTGGTATTACTATTATGTGATTGACTAGTTTAATAAATTGGCCAACATTCTTGAATTCTAATATCCCTTAGGCCATCTCCAACCCCACACTAAGGGGTGTGTATTCATTTGAAACTTATAGAGACATTTTAAGATTTTTTTCACTATAAGACTTGTATGGATTTTTTTTTTATTATTGATTTTATATATTTGTTGGGAGTTTATAAAAATTTTGTAAAATCTCATGTTTAAAGATGGGATTTGGTAGTGGGATTTGATGTATATAATTAACTTAGAAGTTTAGGAAAATCCAGTCAAATTATAAATTCAAATAGTACTTGACTTTATAAATACCTCATTATAATTTAAGATTTCAAAATATCTCAAATGAATACCTTGAGACTTTTATGGACATTCAAAATCTCAATTAAATACCTCAAGACTTTTATAAGTTTTAAAATGTTTTAATTAAATACACCAGAATTTTAAAGATCTTAAAATGTCTTTAAAAGTCCTAAATGAATACACCTCCCTAAATCTCACGCCAAATATCATAATAGCGTAAATATTTTCTCTAACATTTGCGCTATTAATTCTGTTATTTCAGTGTGATGAAAAATTGCTCCATCGTTTGAGTAGCACTGTGCTCTGCGCCATCCCACTACCTTTTTTTCTTTTTTTGCCCTTTTAGGTTTTGTCCATTTGAGAAGAAATCAGAAAATTAATAAGTAAAAACGAAAGAATTGGTAAAGGGGATTTTGCAGGAGGCAAAAGAGATGCAATCACATCCATCTAATGATTTAATGAGCCTTCCATTTGAAGTTTAGCTGATTTGTGACTAATCATTTCTAGATTTATGATTTTTTTTCCTATTTTTGTTGCTCTTTGTTTGTTTATTTTTTTGTGTTTGAATATAAAAAAGGAGGAGAAATTGACAGGGACGGAGATGATGATTTTTAGAAGTTTCAGAAACTGGGGATGGTGGTGGATAGAATGAGGCTTTTTGTTCCACGTTCGTTCAATGTCACACTCATTCAACTTTTTCAAGATTTCTGATGCTTCATTGTTTTTTATTTTGTCTTCTTTCTTTCATTTCTTGAACACTTTTTGGCCGACCTACGACATTTCTTGCATCCAATCCGCATCTCCGTCGAGTAGTCTCAATGGGTGACTCACTCGGTGTTGAGAATGGAGAGAGGGAGAATTTACTCACAACATTTTTTAGTTTCTTCGTCGAGCATCTCCTATCTTCCCCAATCCTTTTGAATTTCTCTTCGAACCATATCTTGACTTTGGTTAGTCTCTCAATACTTTCCAAGCCTTGAAATCTTTAAATGTCGCACCCGTATCCGCTTGGTACAATTTTTTTGCACAGTCAAACTACAATTTTTTGAGATAGAGTAATGAGATGACTAAATCTTAAAATGCATGGTAAATTAAATTTTTGCAAAATTAAATATATTATGAGATGTCATATATAATTTGTGTTAACGAAATACCTTCATCTCGATGGTGATTCCACTTTGAGAAATATGAGTCTCTTTAATCTTGCATTGAAACTTGAAGACCGCTCTTTCAATCGCTATAAAATTATTTCGCATACGATCTACATTCCGGCCCGGCCAAGCTAGATCCACCCCATGCTCGTATTGAACTATAATCATTTTTTTTAAAGATAGAAGAATTTTGATCATTTCATAGCTCGGGTTGATAGAAGCATTCACCCATCCTTAGCAAGACATTAGTTCTCATCCTCCGACTAACGTGGTTTTCTCAAACTCGTTTCCTCCATTTGTTCGAATTGAGGAGGAGAAGAAGAAGAAGAAAACTGATTATGTGATGAAAAAAATTGGGATTGAGATGAAAAAAAATGAATCTCGGGGTTGAGATGAGAAAATGAATTTGTGGACGACAAGTAATGAAGCATTTGTTCATTACTTGGATGAATTTGTAAGAGACCATAAGAAGATTGTGATAGGGGGAATTTTGTTCTTCATTAATATTATTAAATGGATTCATGGTGATATTTTAAAATAAAATAAAAGATGGTTGTAAAATGATGTGGTTTGGAAGGAAAATGAAAGATGGTGGTTTCGGGAAAAGTTGAAAAAACTAGCCGTCAGAGTTT
>BMAC01000486.1:472994-487410 GCA_014905375.1 Phtheirospermum japonicum
AKWRACACACARACACACACACACACAKACACAKAKASARKSACARAKWTAWWTYRATAWARAWATWWSAWWWWATWKWTATTARRRTWATWAAWTGWTAATAYGTAASTTSWARAAKCWWTTWAWYAWTWMRWTYWTTAWAAYWRWTYWWTGAATTTTCTTTTATTTTTATTGATTTTATTTATTAGTTAGGAGTTTATAAAAGTTTTGTAAAATCTCATGTTTAAAGATGGGATTTGGTGGTGGGATTTGACATATATAATTTACCTTAGAAGTCTAGGAAAATTCAGTCAAATTACAAATTCAAAAAGTATTTGACTTATTTAATACCTCATGACAATTTAAGAATTCAAAATCTTGAGACTTTTATGGACATTTAATAATTAGTTATAAATCTCAGCTAAATACCTCAAGACTTTTATAAGTTTTAAAATATCTTAATTCAATACATCGGGAGTTTAGAAATTTTAAAATATTTTTAAAAATTCTAAATGAATACACCACTTAAATGTGGATTGTTGGTCCAACGGTCATTTAATCACAACCATCGGATTCCAAAAAAATAAACAAATAATATCCCGGGTACCGTGACCCCCACACCTGACCGTGCTGAATCCCCGCGTTGGACCGCGTCCATGCGATGAAATCAGGACCACCTCACTGGATCCCCCGCATTATATATGCCCTAAGAAAGAAAAATAAAATTGGTAAAACACAGCAATTTATTAGGTGCACAATGTAAAAATTTATTATCATTCAGTTATACGCGATGATATATGACAGTTATACGTGATGATATATGGTAGTTATACGTGATGATATGTGACAAAAACTTAGAGTTTAGGGTTTACTTTTATTTTAGGGTTTAATTTTACATTTTAGGGTATAGTTTTTCATTTTTAGGGTTTAAATTTTCGTTTTAAGGTTTAGGGGGTGTATTCGTGTATTCATTTGGAACTTATAGAGACATTTTAAAATTTGTTTCACTATAAGATTTGTATGGATTCTTTTATTTTTATTGATTTTATATATTTGTTGTGAGTTTATAAAAGTTTTGTGAAATCTCATGTTTACAGATGAGATTTGGTGTATATAATTAACTTAGAAATCTAGGAAAATTTAGTCAAATTACAAATCCAAAAAGTATTTGCCTTTTTAAATAACTCATGACAATTTAAGATTTCAAAATATCTCAAATGAATAACTTGAGACTTTTATGGACATTTAATAATTAATTAGAAATTTCAATTAAATACCTCAAGACTTTTATAAGTTTTAAAATGTTTTAATTAAATACACTAGGATTTTAAAAATCTTAAAATGTCTTTAAAAGTTCTAAATGAATACACCCCCTTTAGTTTTTTTATTTTTTATTTAATATCTATTTATGGTTCCGTCAAAAATCTATCATTCTACCAGTTATATGTGATGATATGTGTCGGTCATATGTGATGATATATGATAGAAATTTAGGATTTAGATTTTAATATTCAATCTCGGAGTTTAGTTTTTAATTTAGGGATTAATTTTTTATATTTAGGGTTTAATTTTTCATTTTATGTTTATTTTTTTAATTTTAGAATTTTAAATTTTAAATTTTAATTATTTATAATCATATATATTAGATATACGTGATAATATGTACTAATTATACATGATGATATATAAAATCAGGGAACAAGTACAAAATATATTAAAAAATACCCCAAACTAAACTAGCAGAGCTGCAAAACAAAAATGTGAAACCAATGCATTCCTTAAATTCCCCCCTCTCTGCACACGGCGAACCCAGGTCGCCATCTTATCTCTGAGAAAAACAAGGGTCGGGATGGAGGAGAGAGAGAGGCGAAAACTAATGTAATGCCTTGAGAGTTGATTTCGTCTTCTTGCTTTGAGCTCTCGGTAAACCCCTTTTTGGGGGGGGGGGGGGGGGAATTCTTAATATATTATTTTGTTTTTGACACTTTCGCTGTCAATAATTTATTAGTAGTATGTTTGATTTTCAACGCACTGTTATTGTTATTATTTATGCATGTCGCAGTTGAGTAATTTGACTAATTTCATATGTTCAACTCCGGCGTGTTTTGCATTGTTTTGGAGCAATCGGTCTTTGTTTAACTCCTTTTCTCATGTTGAATTTTGGTGCATAATCTTGCAGCCATGGGTTTACTCAGCCCCAAACCTCGAGCACGCTGCATTTTTCCCACCACCACCACTAGTGGTTTTAGCAGAAATGGGGCTTTGGGGGTTAGATTCAGTCCAATTCCTCTTCGATCACGATTGCATCCTTTAAAATCATCCATGAATAATAATTATAATCTCTCGATTTTTAGTAATAGTTTGTTCGGTAAAAAGAATATTGTCGATAGGCTTCAGCATTTTGTTCCATCTGCTCTAGTTGGAAATTCTCCGAATCCGAGCGGCGATAAAAAACTAGCGGTGGTTGCTTGGTCCGCCTCGACTCTGGTATTAGCAGTTTCGACTCGTGTGTTTCAGAAACTTGCTCTTGTACCGATGAAGGAGTACCCATTCTTTTTAGCTCAATTCAATAGTTTTGCGTATGTTCTGCATTAATTTTGCTTCTTGTGGATTTTCATGATTCTAATTATCGGATTATGAATTTAAGTACCTTATGTGTGTATTTTTAGTCAAACTGCGATCTGATTGAGATTATGTGAAATGTTAGCATATTTGAGTATCATTATTTGGTTCTAGTGGTTTTGCAGAATGATATTTCAAAAGCGCGTCAACTTTAAGAAACAATTTTAACGTAATCTGGTACACAAATTACGTTATGTTTTGCCTAATTTAGACTTTGAGCCATGTTTTTTAAATAATTTAAAAATGTATAATCGGGCAATTATCAACTCCTATCATTATTTTATATCTAATGTAAGTTTCAAAGACTATCAATTCGAATTGGGCGAAGTTGAAACTCAAGTTAATAGTTACTTACAATTCATTATCTCTTCTTTTGATCACTGGTACTCGGTTTATTTGGAATACAGGGGCTATTGATTGATGTAACTTGTTTTGGAATCTTCTGACAATTTTGGCTTCTCATGTTAGACAGGTATGTGGTTATTTACTTTTCTGTGCTTCGCATGAGATACCATGCTGGCGTAACGACTGATGAGATGCTGGCCCTTCCCAAATTGCCCTTTATCGCGATTGGATTTCTTGAATCGTTTTCACTTCTGTCTGCGATGTATGCTACAGGTACTAACGTTAACTCTAATTCATTTTTCAAGAATGACCAATCAATATAATTGCAAATCCAAAGAGACTGTTCTATTCTAGCTAATGTTACGGAAAATGATTCATGCAAACAGTGCTTTTCAAACTAAAAAGTTTGGACACTTTTACCATTATTTGTTCTCTTGTATGTGTGCTTTTCTCCTGTGTGTGTGTGTTTGCATTGTATCTTTGTACATTTATCTATGAACGGTGAATGTAATTCATGGATTATTAGGCAACATTAGTCTTATTACTTAATGAGACCAAATGAGTAAAGAAAACGTCAATTTCTTTTTAAAGCAGAGCATAAATCAACTTTGATTTTCTACAACATCCATTTGATTGGATGCGAAATGTGTCTTTTGCAGTCGTGCTTCCAGGACCAGCTATACCCTTATTGTTTCAGGTGAAGCTTCTTTTAAAATGTTTCGGACTAGAGTGTTAATTTAAACTCTCTCATATATGATTACGGTGATTAGTGGTTTTCACACATGTTACATAACTATAACTGTAATTCTATATTGATTTCTTTAATTTAATTTTAACTTGTTTTCTGAATAAGATGTTTCATATTCTATTTTATTTGTATATTCTTCTCTACCTTTTATTTGGTGTTTGATAATGTAAGAATCTTTTTTAACCTTTAAGAAATTCTTTGTGATTAACTATCGGTGATTAGGTATTCAAAAGAAGTTATGTGGCCGAAATAAATGAAGCTGTAAAAAGAAAAAAAGATTAGAGCGGTTTATGTGATAATGATATTTTTCAATTCATACAAAATGAATTGATTGCCTCTATTTATACTTGATGATTTATTTAATCTAATAACCACGGTTCATCTACTAGAATTACTCCCTCCGTTTTTAAATAAGTGTCGTTTTAAACACTCAATTTTATTACAAATAAGTGTCGTTTTAGAATATTTTACCACTTTATTCCAATTTTATCCCGTTTATTTTAAGAAATATAAACAAGTTTATGGTAATAGAATAACTAAAGGGAATGAATGTAAGTAATTAAATGAGAATATTATTATTGATTGAGGATGTATTGGTCAAATATTATGTCCATTAATTTTGAACAAAAACTCTAAAATGACACTTATTAAGAAACGGAGGGAGTATCTATTACTTTGGAAGTATCTATATTGTTTTTCTCCAAAATATCTAGAAACTTTTAAGGATATTCCTAGAGAGAGTTTCCAAAACTTGAGCTCTAATATTTAATGAACTCTTATTTATATTCCAATTCAAACATTTTTCAAGTCTAAGTATAATTGGCCCAAGTCAAGTTGAAAAACTTTATTTAGTTTTCAACATACGAAACGAAGACACCTCCTCGGACCTAGTTACAACTGTAATCTGCATATTTTGGTTTCTACGACTTTAAATATTGAACAATGTTTGTGTATGTTTTTCTTTAATATCTATCGTACCACTATTTTCAAAATTCTTCATCTGCTGCTATTGAAGGTCCTAATTGAGTGTGTCGCAAGACTTTGTGGGTTATCTAGAGAGAAAGATAATTAAAACTGGGATTATTTTAATTATCCATTGTGTTGTGTGCAGACATTCTTGGTATGGCAGCTCGTCTTTTCCAGCCTCTTCTTGGGGAGAAGGTACTCTCTCAACCAAATCATAGGATGCGTTTTGGTGGCAGCTGGTGTTGTTGTGGCTGTTATGAGGTATTGATTCCCTTTTACTATGGAAAACCACTAAACAATTATCCGTTTATTATACAGCTCCACATACATATATTTTTGATCCAACACTTTTATGATCAATCATGTCCGACTTATTTATTGGGCAGTGGAGGAAATAATAGTCGGATGCTGTCTGGAATTAAACCTATGTGGCCAGCAATGATGATAGCTTCAAGTGCTTTTCAAGCAGGTGCATCTATTGTTAAGGTGATGTAGCCTTTGAGTTATTTATATCAAATTGTAACATGTTACAGATATTTAGGAAATTAGTTATTGAGAGTGTTGTTTGACTTGTGTAGGAATCTGTATTCGTTGGTGCCAAAACTCGTCTTAAGGTGAATCCGAACAATATCTGCACTTGCCTTGCTCTTTTTAATTTTTTATGTTTTTTCAGTCCCATGATATTTTCCTAAAACAAGTATTGAAAGAATAAATTGAGAGTTTAACAAATCTATATTGTCATACAGGGAAAACCATTGGACATCTTTATTGTCAGTTCCTTTGGATCTGGATTTCAGGTAATGACACCAATTTTAAAATTTTCTTTTAAATTATGTAAATCCTTTTGTAATCTCTTGTTGTTCAAGTGGCTCGTTATCTTGACTAGACTCGGTGTTGTAATGACCGATTTAGCCCTACAATCAATATCTTCCCTTTGAAACGAACCGAAAGAGTATTCATATGCAAAACCAATATCTTAATGTAATTTCATTTTTTTGATCTCTTGAAATACTGAATGTACACGTTTTCTTTTTTCCAATTTTAGGCTCTTTTCATTCTCCTTCTCATGCCCATTCTGGCAAACATGAAGGGGATACTTGTATCTGAACTGCCCTCGTACTTTAAAAGTGGTGTAGCTTGCTTCCTGAATGTCGGAGCCAATACAATGGGTAAGATCTTTTATCGAAGATTTATATTTGATACTAGATTCAACCACCGGGATAGACAAATATTTTCCTTCTGATGAATTCACTTTTCAGTTGCAACTGTATATGGATAAACATGTCCTCCATCATTAAATTACGAAAAACACCGTGATGTTTTGCCTAATGAAAAAAGAAAATCAGTTATCTTCAAAAATTACAAATAACCCCTTGAAGTACTGCAAATTCTCCTTTCAAAAGCTTGTGATTGTTCAATTTGTAAAACCGAAACAAATGTTAAGGGGTTATTCATAGTTTTAAAAGGGGAGAGGCGCACCAAGGCACAAAGCCTTCTGGAGCCTGAGGCGCAAGGCGAGGTGTGCGCCTTTTGCACATAAGGCGCAAATTAAAAAAAAACTGAAATATATTAACTTTGTTTATAGATTACAAACAAGCAAATATAAGGTTATAACTAATTATATTTCACAAAAAAAATTATTCATGACAATTTATAAGAGCAACCCAAACATCAAACACACAAGTTATAACAATTGTTATGACCTGATAGCAATTATTATATTGTTTTGGGATGTTAATAAGAATGAATCAGTTCTTTAATTACAAAAGAAAAAAGAAAAAAAAGAACCCATTTGCCAGGCTTGCCTAGGCGCAAAAAAAGGCGCAAAATAAGCGATCCTTTCACACAGCGTCCGCCTTTGGGCTACCAAGATGTTTGCTTCATCGCGATGCGTACCTTGTGTCTTAGGTGTGACTTTTACAACTATGGGTGTATTTGTGATTTTGAAAGATTATTGAGTTTTTACTTTAAATAAGGATAATGCTTAAGTTTAGAATTTATGAGCCCCCTTATTTTAATTATGAAAGAGTATGATTTGACTACACTCTTCAGTTTTTCATAGACCGCTATAAACTAGATCTTCATGTTGTAGGAGGCACATTGTGTGTTGAGGCAATATATTTGAACCAAATAGATGGGGGAAATAAAACAATTTTTTCAATTGAGAAAGTTGTGGCTCTAACGATCCTCAACTATAATGCTATTATTTTCCTCAGGATGTGATGGAGCACCATTGTTACCCCTCCTTTACATAAGTTCTAACCTACTTTTCAACGTATCTATTCTCAATCTTCTTAAAGTCTCAAATGCAATCGTTGCCTCTCTTGCTTCAAGGGCATCAGGTACTCTCTCTCTCTCTCTCTCTCTCTCTCTCTCTCTCTCATGTGATTTATTTTATTTTTGTAGTTCCGATTGCAGTTTTTGTCCTTTCCCTTCCATTGCCATATCTTCCTAAAGGTGTAAGCTTGAGCCCATCTTTCCTATTGGGCTCTTTTATTCTTGTGGTTGGGCTGGTCCTATACAATGCACCCTGGACTCGGAAGCACGACTCTGATATTTTGTGACATTCACGTGGAATATGAATATGTGCAAACATTCTTGCAAATGGAGGGCTTGCAATAAGTCATTACGACATCATACCTAATTAAATAGCGTCATTTTTTTGAAATCAGTTTTGCTATAATAACTGTGTTTGTCTCGTCGATTATGTCTTTACACTAGCAAGTGAAGAAGCTTTTAACCGATGGTGTGTGATCATGTGCGTCGATAGTTTAGTTTGTGTACTATATAACTAGAGGTGATCTTAGGATATCTCGATTTTAGTTTTCATTATATGTGTATATTTATATTTCTTTGCCTAGCAGTGTCCCGTTCTAATGACAACTAGATCCCTTTTAAAGTGATTGAGATTTCTTAAGCCACTTCATATTCCACTACACTGTATTAGATGAATATTAGTGTACAATATGATGTATGTACACGTGTCATTCATCTTATAAGTGGAATAGGAAATTGAATGAAAAATATAATAGGAGTGTTGTGTTCGTCTTAAACAAAAGATAGTGTGCTCGCCCCAAAAAACAAAGCACGGAATATGTGAGTGTTTTCCTTTTCGGGTGACTTATCACTTTAATATCAATATTCTTGAACTTACTTTTTATGGGTTTCACATGTTTACTTTCATATAAGTTTTATATTTTAATATTATTTATATCTATCTATTAAATTTATAATATTAATTTATTATTATTTCAAAATAAATGAGCAACATATCTTATTATATCAAAAAAATTACAATAACAAAATGATTAAAAACGACACACTACAAAAATAAAAATACGATAAAGAAATTTGAGATTTTTTTGGAGATTTTGGACAAATAATAAATAAATTTGATATATACATATATATATTGTGATATTTTTAATATTTTTCCTATTATATAAACAAATATTTTGTTTTATTTATTATGTTCTTTTTAATTAAATTCGCGCACACACATCCCCCTATCCCCCTGTATTATTAATTAAATCCCCACTTCCATTTTCTACTTCCACGTGGAGCATTCTGTAATTTTCTTTTATCTGTCTCTGTCTTTTTTTTTTATTCCTTAACTTACTCACCCATGCACATCCAATATTATAAGTGTGTTTAAGTCTTTTATTTTTTATTTTTTATTTTTTATTCTTTCCACGTGATACCTATCTATCTCTGTCCACACCTATTTCCTATATATATATATATGATATTTATTTATTTTTCCATAAATTTTCCACTCCGTCCTATTTTCTAGTTGTCTCTTATTTTCTCTCTTCCTATTTTCTTTCACGTCTCTCACTTTCTCTCTCCTATTGTTTTGTATCACAATTTTTATTTATTTAAATTTCTAGCTTATCCAGTTTGTTTTCTCTTATTTTCTTGCTGTCTCTCACTTTCTCTCTGTGATTTTCTGGTTGGTCTCGGTATTTCTATTTCGTCGATCACTAGGACTCTATCAGGTGAGCAGACTATATACGCAATTATTTGATCGATAAAAAGAGGTTCAACTCACTAGGGAAAATCATGAGTTTGCCACTTCCAATGATAGATAGATCAAAAGAAGGGAAAATCATGCCTTAAAGCGTAGGGTCTTAAGCGTGCGGTGCAGTGGATCAAACCTTCCTTGCCAGTCTACACCATACTTGTAGGTCGTAACCATACTATCCGGTTGTACCTTCCTATCCCTTAGAACTCAAGAACTCAAGACGCAAGGAAGCAGTCTTTGTTGGTTCTTCAAGACCTAGAATCCGAGATCAAAAGAATATCTTATAATAGAAAGGGGTGTGGTAACCCCGAGTCAAAGGCAAGTATGGTTCACTACTATGAGATGGCCAAGCTCAACAGCCTGGGCCAGCTCAATAACAAGAAAGGTGGGAGGGATGCCGAGATCCTGGGCAGCGGGATCTTCCCATCATGATCGACTAAAGGGGAAAGTCGGAGATATTGGTTCAAATCCAATTCATGATTCCAGTTCAGAAGGATTTCATTTAATCGAAGTTTAGGATGGAGCTATCATTAATAAACAGATGGGATTGTTTGCAACAAAGTGTCTATATAGCAAGGGCTCTTGAAACTATATCCTATAGAATAGGGACTCGACCAAAGGCTCAGCCGAAAGAGAAACTTTCTCAATCGAAGGAGAAACTGAATTCAAATCCCACTTTAAGACGGTTGTTAGCTGTCTCAGTAAGGGTAGTGAGRAAGTTTAGGTTTAGGAATAGGAAGAATTCTTAGGAAGCGAAGCAACCTCTTCTCTTTGCGTGACTCCTTCTTAGGGCGTGAAAGCATTCCATCGGGCTTCCCGCTGAAGGATGTGTTCAAGTCACTTCTTTTCCGCTTTCAAGCTGAATCAAGTGGTGAAGATGGGAAGTCCAGGTCAAGGTTGAGTGATTAGTTCTGTGGTCAGGTGAAGGAGAAAGATTAGCAGCTTCTTCTATAAACAGAATTTTATACTTGCCATGCCAATAACCGGATTGGATCACGATCCAGTACTGTAGGAAGAAGGGAGCAAGAAGGGAGGATTTTCTTTACTTTACCGCTAGAACCTTTCTTTCACGAGTGAACTCGGGCACGAGCCTACCTTGTAAGAACCAAAGAAGTGGTACCGACCTACTTACCATTACCATTTAGGGAATGAACCGATTTAGAGGCCTATGCTTCCTTTACCGATAYCCGACCCGAGATCTAAGATTAGTTAGTTTTCTTTTCTCCGTCCGGTAATATAATTTATTTACCGATAAGAGCTAGCTCAAGTAAGCGTAACGACATAAGAGAGCAGGAAGAGCTTACTATCATAGCAGCACATACAGAGTGCCAGTTCCGTTGGGTTCCCATAGCAGAGAAAAAGAGCTATTCCAAATCGAATAAATAATAAATTAGGGGTCAGGAAGTCCAACCAGAATACGGCAACGACTCCAAGTGAGGAGGGCGTCTTCTGATTAGCAGRGTTGAGCTGGGATCGGTCTCAAGCTATCGGCTCAGTACCGGACATTAGCCAGCCCCTTTCCGGCATTAGAGCTCAAAAACTTAGATTCCAAGCACACTTGTGACGAAGAAAGGATCCGTTCCTCCAGCCAGTTTCGGGTTTGAATATTTTTTTGAAGAGATCTTTTTTCTCTTTGGCTCGCTCTTGTTCTATCGTTGAATTTCCTCGTTTAAAGATCTCGCACAATCTAGGTTTGAGCTCTGGATTTGATCTCGATGCCCGGTGGAAAAGGGAGCGAAGCGACAACCGCGACTATACCACAATTGTCGTTGATGACCTAGCGCTTACGTTATCGGAATCGTAGATCTTATCTAGGATGTTGCCGTCATCTTATAAGATGAAGAAGCCCTGGAAGAGTTGGGTTTGAATCCACGGCTGGGTACGTGCTTCTTGAAACTATTTCGGGAGACCTTGTTACAACTAACTGCAGTTATTGAAACATGATAGGGGCTCCCAATGCAAGTAAAACTTTTATGTTCTAAAAAGGGTGCTTTGATCGGGTAGGGAAAGGTTAGTCAAGGTTTCGTTCCTTCCCGAAGAAGAGCTTGGGCAAAAAGACAAAAGAGAGTGCTTRCCTCCCACACTTAAGGCATTGTGTTCAACCTTCTATGTTATGTCTGAATTGTGCGTTCTTATTGTCAAGCTTCTCATTTCCTACTAAAAGAAAAGTATAGATATTCTTCGTGAGGGCGCGTGCCTTCTTAACTCCAAGCAGGTGGGTATCGACGGACACAACGACTTAATCAACTGGATCCACCAAAGCAATTTCCTCTAGGCAGAATGAGGCTCTCGTTGAGAGATCTATCAGTGATTGGGCCACCCCTCCGAAAGAAAGAAATGATATTATCGCGGATACAACACATTAAAATGAACCAAATTTACCTGATGTAGAGGAAATTAAGAAATTTGCATAAGTGAATATATAACCTACAGAAAAGTGGGCTAATCTTGCTTGCACAATAGAAAGGGCCACTGGTTTCATCATACTTTTAACTCATCTTGGGGTTGGGGTACGTACAACCTATTAGATTCTCTTCCAAAAGAGGTTATATAAAAAGAGAGGTTGATACCAAGGAGAGTAGCCCTAGAAAGGAATATGCACCAATGCATGCCTATAAAAGATAGCATAGAGAAAAAAGCATCGAGTCTCTTACACAATCGTTTCGGCACTCAGGGAAATACCTCAATAGCAATATACCTAGCTAATACTAATAGAAAGGGAAGTACTTAGCACACATACAYAATTCGCCTCACTCTATTCCTGACTGGCGGCAGGAGATGGAGGACTTGGAGAGCACAGCTGGGATCAGAAGATAAAGGAACAACCTCTTCTGGTAAACAATRCGTTTTAAAGCATGTGATAAATAAAAAAAAAGTCTGTGATCAAGCCAACCCGAAGCAAGCATAATTACGGCATGGATTCACTACTATTGATATCTGAAACTTTAGACTTTAAGTCTACTGCTTACTCATTTGACTTGATAGTTGTTCGAAATCTACTGAGGTAGAGCCGGGCCGGGGGAATACATACAGGTCGAGTGGGAGCTTACGGTTTCATGTTCTATTTCACTCCCCGATGGGGGCTCTTTTCACCCTTCCCTCACGGTACTACTTCGCTATCGGTCACCCAGTAGTATTTAGCCTTGCAAGGTGGTCCTTGCTGATTCACACGGGATTTCACGTGTCCCATGCTACTCGGGTCAGAGCGTAAGCTAGTGATGCTTTCGGCTACTGGACTTTCGCCATCTCGGGTGCAACATTCAAGACGCTTGTTTCAACCTGAAAAGTGAGCCACCTGAATAATACCCAAGAAACCAAGAGCTTCCCAAAACCTACACCACAAACCAAGGTTAGAAAGGACCACCGGTGGTTTTCCGGTGGAAACCTCTCCGATGCTTAAGTCAGTAAGCGTTTGAGGTGTTTTCCAGAAAATAAGAAGGAATGCTCAAAGAATGACCTACCTCTTTCAGCCTTGGGGCTGAGATATTTATAGTTTTTCCTCACGGGGACCCCAGCCGGGATCTAGGGAACACACGGCGCGAATCAAGGGCCGTTACGCAATAAATTCTGACAAGTGGTCCCACTTGTCTCTTCGCTGGGAATCTAGGAAACAGTTTCTCCCTTATCCAAGGTCTTCCTTACTCCCTTTTCTCATTCTGACCCAGTCCATAATATTCTGACTCTCCTTTTCTCTCCCCCTTGTTGTTCAACAGGTCAGCTCTTGTCAACACTGAGGGGGAACTCTATTCCTCAAGGGGCGCGACCATGTCTCTTACCCAGACCAGGTTAAACTCCACCCCTGGAACTTCAACTGAGTATAATCTCCTGACCCTTAATGCCCTCGAAGGTGGCTAAGCCGGGGATCTCAAGCGGCGACCACCTCTTCCTTGCATCCTATTTTATCGGGGGGACTAATCAGATCTTTCATAGAGACGGGGTTACTCCATCCCGGCTCTTCTTGAATTATTCGATTCTTCTGGGCCAGAGCTACCCCAAACCAGACCAGGCATGTATTCTGCCCTACCAACTCCTCCCCCCAAACAGTTGGGGTAGGTCGGTAATATCCCTAGGCTTCTGTGAAATGAATGTGGCCCTTTTGTTTTTTATGACTTCTCGTACTGGGGAATCCCGAGATATCCGCCTGCCCAAAACAGCCCTAATTATTGGTACTAGTGGTGTCGGCCCATATTCCCCCAACGGTTGCCATACCCACACGTCTTTCCAAGTATTGTATCTGATTGGTCAGCGGCACGTGTCCCATTCCAGGGTGGTTAACGTTCCAGCTCACTACCTAGAATACCGCTCCCCTGTCCGCATTAAATGTGAGGATCCCATCAAATCCCGCTTTTTCCTTGATTTTCGTTTTTCAAATTGATCTATCTTCCTTTTGTCCTTCAAAATACCTTTTCTCCTTTATTCTCCGTTTCTATTTCTTAAAAACCCTCTAAAGGCCTCCTCTTCTTTTTCCTTGCAATACTCTGGCGATTTCTGCTCCTCCAGTAATCCTCTTCTAACCTCTCAAGCAATTATTACCAGGTACCCTTTCTCTCTTCACGCACTCTTTAATTATGTCAATTTCTTCTTCCCGAACCAGCTCCATCAGGGAGAGTTCGTCAGGGGAAACTCCGGCGAACTCCACCTCCACCGTGAACCTTTCCTCCGCCAATTCTTACGCGACGGCTCCGGGGAGGGGACCACCGGCGATCCTACCCCCTCCTCCTCCTGTTAACTTATCCTCCATAGTTAGCAATAGGACCCTCAAGGAAATCCGCGCAAAATTTCCTATCTCTGACATGTTCTCTTTTACTAATCTGGCACCCGACGAGGGGGCGTCATCACCTCCCGCCGGTCATCTGACTTTTTACGTAGATCAATTCTACGCGGGATTAAGCTTGCCTGTCCATCCCTTCATCCAAGCTATTTCTAGGCTATATCGTATCCCAGTGCAACAAATCCTACTAAATCGAACTTTTTCGCATTTTAAATTAATAAAAAGCTCGTCCGCAAGAGAACGGAGCTGTTGTATGCGATAAGTTGATCCGAGTCGAATCACGAGGAATTGCAATTGGCGTCGATAAATGTTTGTTCACAATTTTTATGATTAAACACACGATCCATTTCTTTGATGAAAGGGTTCTACAACTACGAATTTAAAAACGAGCATGTAATTATTAAAAAAACTTAATTAACTAATCAAACCTAATTAGAAACATGAAAATTCAGATAATTAAAAACGAGAAGCATCATTATCAACTAGCAAGTTGAAAGCATTTGATTTACTAAAATAACATAATCGAACTAACATACTAATAATGAAACGTACAACTTAAGAAAACTAAATCCAAATCAAAATTACAGAAAACAGGAAATTACTACTTATAGTTCATGAAAATCTGCAGCAAACGATCGAGCTTCAGCGTCAAACGATGACAAATAACGTCGGTGAACGTAGAAACGAGCCTCCGTTGCAATCTTCGAACTTGCAATCTTCGAACGAAATCTTCAAATATGATGAAAAAGGGAAAGGGGAATATATTTCTAAGTGTTCTTGACCTTGCCCCCTCGAAGTCTGGTCTCAAAATGAAGAAAACCTCCGGATTTTATAGATTTTTCAATAATAACTGCTCAAATTGCCGAAGCGTCGACGGTGCGTCGATCGACGCGAGCCAGGCGCACGCGTCGACCAGGCAGAGCGTCGGTCGACGCACCTAAGATTGACGCTTCAGAAACTA
>BMAC01000486.1:508587-523109 GCA_014905375.1 Phtheirospermum japonicum
GACCACTTGTCAGAATTTGTTGCATAACGGCCCTTGATTCGCGCCGTGTGTTCCCTAGATCCCGGCTGGGGTCCCCGTGAGGAAAAACTATAAATATCTCAGCCCCAAGGCTGAAAGAGGTAGGTCATTCTTTGAGCATTCCTTCTTATTTTCTGGAAAACACCTCCAAACGCTTACTGACTTAAGCATCGGAGAGGTTTTCCACCGGAAAACCACCGGTGGTCCTTTCTAACCTTGGTTTGTGGTGTAGGTTTTGGGAAGCTCTTGGTTTCTTGGGTATTATTCAGGTGGCTCTCACTTTTCAGGTTGAAACAATTGGCGCCCGTCTGTGGGAAACTTCGGACCGAGCTAGGACGTGAGGATGACTTCAGGGACGGTTGGAAAGCGAAGTTTGATAGGGGACCACTTGTCTCTTCGCTGGGAATCTAGGAAACAGTTTCTCCCTTATCCAAGGTCTTCCTTACTCCCTTTTCTCATTCTGACCCAGTCCATAATATTCCGACTCTCCTTTTCTCTCCCCCTTGTTGTTCAACAGGTCAGCTCTTGTCAACACTGAGGGGGAACTCTATTCCTCAAGGGGCGCGACCAGGTCTCTTACCCAGACCAGGTTAAACTCCACCCCTGGAACTTCAACTGAGTATAATCTCCTGACCCTTAATGCCCTCAAAGGTGGCTAAGCCGGGGATCTCAAGCGGCGACCACCTCTTCCTTGCATCCTATTTTATCGGGGCGACTAATCAGATCTTTCATAGAGACGGGGTTACTCCATCCCGGCTCTTCTTGAATTATTCGATTATTCTGGGCCAGAGCTACCCCAAACCAGACCAGGCATGTATTCTGCCCTACCAACGCTTTACCTAGCAGCACGATGCTTGTATTGCTCTCCCACAACCCTGTATTCACAGTTTAGGCTGCTCCCATTTTGCTCGCCGCTACTACGAGAATCGCTTTTGCTTTCAAGAGGGTCCTTTCCTAGCTTAAAGGGAAGACAACCATTGAAGACCATATGGACCATGGACCCGATAAGAAGAGTGGCTAGTATGACCATCCATCACAGTAACCAAACCATAGGCCATAGACGAATGGGAATAGTACAAGACCGAACATTATGCGATGAGCTAAAGGAATCTCTGGTATAGATATTTATATTGATCCGCCTCTACGGGAGGTGGGTGAGGAATCAAGAGAAGCAAGGCCGGTCCCCTTCTCTTCCTTTTGGCAGATTCCACTGAGCACTAAGTGACTTCACTCTAGCTCTTGACCCAGTGACTCACTTTCTTTATCCAAGTTCCCTTACATTAAAAAATTGGAGGGAATAAGGATTCAAAGAGGGAKGATTCTTCTTCTTGGACGTGCAAAGGGAGTAGCTCGGCAGCACTTCGTCTAAACAAAGCCTACTAAGCCAGGYCCGGGAGTATGCTCCTTGAAGCTTGCTCAAAGCAATCATTCTCCTTGTCTACGTGCACATGCGACTAACTAATTGGATTACGGCTAGACCCTTTTRGGATTGCTGGAAAGATATATCAGTAGGAGTGAATCTCAGATTAAGCTCTCTCTGACCAGTCATTTGACTACGATTTCTTTCATTTATCAAATCTTTAGGCATGCCCCATAGTCTTATGCTCATTCGTAGTTGACTTGCTTACTTGACTGGAGAAAGGAAGTTAGATGCTCAATCGTAAGAGAAAAGAGCTTTTGAAATCCAACCTATCTTGCCTACAYATCTGGGCTATCGCTATCTCAGAGGGAAAGTCAGAAGGTAGTCTGCCATCCATACTAAGCGTCGGTCTGCCTTTTCTATTAGCTATAGTAGCTAGATGGGAATGTAGCCTAGCTGCTAGTAGCTCTATTCTTATAGCTCGGTAGTTGGATGTTGATCATATCCTTTATGGTTAGAGCACGCTAGGATAGAAGAATAGATGAGTCTTTCTTCCTCTAGCTCCAGGGTAACTACTATTATGACTCCAGGTTAGAGCCTACTTGCTAGCTGGTTTGKTGGTAGAATAGGGGATAGATAGCCTTTGAAAGTCCCTTTCCCTTTGACTCTGCTTTCTTCTATTGGACAGAATAAACCTCTGAAAGCCCAATGAGCTTCGGGTGCCGTTACCCCCTTCAAACTTGTCTGCTGGATAGAGATTGTTTGTATTTATCCCTTCTTCCCCTTACATGATGAATTCTCCTTGGCTACCTTAACTGAACATTCTGCTTATAACTTCTAATGTTGTTGAAAATCTGCTCTGACCTTTCAGATCGAGAGAAGCTAAATTCTCAGACGAGGAAGAAGAATTTGAATCTCTTTCTTGATTRTTAATCTGTTTTGAAGCAAGAGCAAGCCAGACAAAGAAGACATCGAAACTACTATTTTCGATTCCCTGCTATGCATAGAGAATTCTTTCTCAACAAAGAGATCTGAGGAAGAAGTCCCCGYATGCCTAATGAACAAAGAAAACCAGAGAAAGAAGAACGAGGAAGKTCCTGATTCAACTAGAAAGTCTCGGGGAAGCCCTTCGCATCGCTCGTCCCACTAGAGGGGAGATTTACTCTAAAGCTGGTAATTAGACTCATGCAAAGGAGCTCCTATTGCCTAGTTTGGCATAAGAAAACTCTTTCTTCAGAAAGTGATTCGGAGTAGGGCTACATTGAACATTCACTCGAATCAATCTAAATAAGCAACAGGAGAAGTGAAATATAAAGAACAAGGGCAGGAGTGGCTAGGCCCGAAACGAATGATAAGCTAACTGGCTGAAACCTTCCCACTAATCCATATGAGAAGTGCGCCTAAGAGGAGCCCCGCTTGAACCCGAATCTATATGGGGCCTTGTGTTAGGCCTAGCTTGTGTAGGCTATCTTTCACCTATGGTTTAACCCATACTTTAAACTCTTGTCATTAGGCCCAAAATTCCTTGTAACGCTCTAAGAGGGTAGTGAGGTGGACAATTCCATAGAGTTCAACCTGCATTGGGCTTTAGTTAAGCTACATCCATTTTAGAATAGGATCTTTTGTGTAGCCCAACTCATAGAGATTTCTGTCACTTGGTCTGAACCTATTTCTTCTATTCCTATGATTGTTCAGTGATGGGTTTTTATAATATAAACCATTATGAACCTGGCTTTAAGAAGGTCTGTTTTCTAGATCAGAGATCTTTTGATAAAGTGGTTTCATCTGTCCTTTCGACGCAATATCCCTTCAATAAGATGGATATCCCGGATGAGATCCATAATCCAGTTTCCCTTGATAGACGAGCCATTGGTTTAGGTATGCTGGTTGCTTTCTTTCTTTCTACTGGTATATATTATAGCGATCTAAGTGCGATMGTAAATAGTGTAGTAGATGCATAAAAAGAAAGATAATAGAAAAACTAAAATTACCCCGAAACAAATATCTAATATCTACCTTTAGRGCATATTTCCTGCTTTGAAGAAAAGGAAGCGAACAACTACAAGCCGTTGAACTCGAACTCTAACCTGCTTTGCAGGAACTTCTCAATCTCAATTAATGGATTGGAAGTTGCACCAATCCGAAGTTGTTACAGTCTGAAGGGGTGATGGGAAGCGCCGAAGTGGATACTAGGATGCATCATATCTGGAGTAGGAGGGATTTGATCCATTTTAGGAGAGTGTTTCCGACGAGCTTGACTTCGACTTAGTAACTGGGTAATCCTCATTGCAAGGAGGTGCTCTCGTCTTGGCGGCTAGGAGATCGCTTATTTACTCGAATAGGAGGCTTCCGCCTTGCTGATACGAATGCCACCAGTGGTTTAACTGGACTCCTCTATTCGTATTCTGGGTGTTATAGATGAGGCTAAAATCGTATCCGAGACCTTCCAATCAGGGAGTGAATCTGTCTAGTTTTATTCTGACTAATCCAAATTTGTGTACTGAGTAAAAGCGAAATATCCTCTCTCAATTCTTGGCAGAGGGAAGCCCCATGACCGACCGAACCGAGGCCTAGGTAGATAGAGGAAGAGAAGATTTATTGACTGCTCTCGGGCATTGATTGAGGTAGTAAAAAATTATGCTTCAGTCGGATCTTTCTTGGTATTAAAGTCTTCAATCTATGAGGAAGTAGCCCATTCTTCATCTACGCAAAGATGAATTACGGCTTATTCGACCGGTAATGCCGAATCAATCTACTATAATAAGGATAAGGCAATACAGTAAGAAAGGAAAGCATGTGAGTTTTTACCTGGGATAGGCTCACTCCTTTTTAGCCATTGGAAAGTTATCTTCTCGATGACGGGCCAGGCATTTCAAGCCCTGGAGAAGGATACAACTAATAGTTATTCTGTCCCTCGATAGTAGGGCATATTATCTATGGATGGGGTGGGAGCGGTCTAGACGAGCTTACTTCAATGGAGTTTCAGGCCTAAGTCCAGTTCCTTCTACAAGCGAGCCAGTTTCAGTTCCAATTCGAGTGATAAGGGTTGGAGTCCCGTATAAAGATTCATCAAATAAATGGGAAATCTTCTTAGGCTACTCCCGTTCTGCTAAGCCAGCTATTGTGCTTGCTGCTTTTGGATCCCGATCTTCTACCTCTGGGTCCTTTGCTTCTCGTGATTCTTCTAGCCGTCATGCATTCGTCCAGTCTATTGGGTGCCGATAGGCGGAGAAGGGGCGAATKTGAAGGTCGAGAGAAGGGTCAAGAACAGAAACTCTGGTAAGCGCTAATCCTGATACATAGGGTTTTTTTAGTTCTGCCTCTTCCCATTCACATGGAGCTGGTTAAGCCAAACGAAATGACCCCTCYATTAATGAAAGTAGACAGAGATCCCGTAGTGGATGAATTCTATATAAAACTCTGCCCCTATATTTATATATTGTATTGGTGCTCGCAATTATAAATTGAATTCAGACGCGGATAAGGAAGGGGCGAAAGAACACGTGCGGAGGGAAGGTACGCCTTGTTAGAAGGCCGAAGTCAGAGATCGAAGGCAGAACAACAAAGGAGAGCTGTACGTAGTTTGAAAAWGAGAATGGTCTCCCTACCAGCTTGAATCATAGAAGAAAGGAGGCTCCCTTCCCACCCTATTAAATAGATAGAACTAGCTCCTATTAAATAAAGGAAGAAGCGCTCCTACCATATAAAGAAAAAGAGGACCATTGTTCTGTTGCCCTGTTGTCTTTTTCCAGATCTCAATGGCAGACGCGCAATAAGGAACTAAGTTCCCRGGCTGGTACCAATAGATAGAGCGACTAGTAAGAGTAAGATAAGTAAAGGCGGTCCTTTTATTTCCCCGGACCGATGACTCGCTCATTCAGTACTGCTAACTATTTATTATAGGAGGATGCCGCCCCCTCGGGACTACCAGTAGCTTCGGTTGTTGAATCTCGTGCAAGTTAGGTTGTGGCTGCAAGCGGAACGTAGGCGCTTTAGGTGTGTGTTAACCATGCACTCTCGCTTCGTGTAATGTCGTATGTATGATAGAGGTGGTGTGGTCATTGACCTCAATGCTAATGGTTATCCCCAAGGTTCAACAAATGAATGAAGCTATGTTCGTACCCGGATATATAGATGATGGTATTACTCTGATGTCTTTAAGCCGGCCATTATGGAATAGATAGGCGAAGCAGTCTGTTCTCGCCTATTGATAGATAGCAGGTTGCTTCCAAGCTCAAACCATTTGAAACTGAATTGCTACTTTTTTCTTGTTATTGATAGAGTGCTCCGCCCCTGTCAAATAAAGTTATAGGGAGAGAACTGGAAGAGAGAAGGAAAAAGAGAAAAGGATTTACAAGTGGAGAAGAATGGCTGACACGTTGACTGCCTTTCAAGCGGTCTAACCCCCAGGGCGGACCCCAATCGAAAGGCGCTAGACGGACTAATGGCAAGCGAGATAAAGAAAGCAGCTGGCCCTATGTGTAAAACCTTTCCGCGGGAGAGTCTTTATCCAATGAGAATAAAGAAGGTTTTTGGGAAAGGAAAGAAAGAAACTCGCCCCCTGACACAAAGGGATAAGAGATGATTACTGGCGATGATTTGGTGAAGGGAATCTATGAGAGAAGGTTCTCAAACAGGGTTCCGACCGAATAGAGCACGGAGCCAATGAGTTCATTCGAACAAGGTAACGAGTCTAAGGGCAGGATCAAGCTTGAAAGGAATGGACGGGCATAGGCAACATAGTGAATGCTGCAACTAGATGTGAGATTGATGTCTTAAAAGACAGATGTCGAGAGAAACTATTAGACTTCTTTATTCCGTTGCGAAGAGAGATCCAAGACGAAGATTTTCTGACACAGTGCAGGCACTGGATGGAAAAGACAGATAAAGGAACAACCCACCAGAAAGGCATACCTCAAGGAGCACCAATCTCCCCCGGCAAAGATCTATCTGCACMAAGCCGACCTATGGATAGAAAGAAAGATGCAGGAAAGGAAAATGAAATATGAAATCCAAATATGCTTTGGTAGTGTGAGATAGGCAGATGGGGAGTATGCAGCCGAACAACCACAGGGGCTTCCAACGGTGATAGTTGAACTAACCAGATAGCCGCCCAAAAAAACCTGGAGCTGACATAACAARTGAAATCGGAAATCAACGTCAGGTCCCGGCTATCCGAAAAAGGCAGACTGAAGCGGAGGATCACAAAATGCAACACAACAAGGGGCGAACCAAGCGCTTGCGCGAAGGAAAAAGCTAATCAATCAGAATTGAGACAGGGAGTAAAGGCGAAAGAGAGATTTTCGAGCCTGCAAGCAGCAAGCAACAACGGCTGAAAAGCCGTTGCGCGCTAGCTTGTAGTTTAGGGGGTATAGTAGGGGTGCGGGTGCCCCTTTCTAAAACTTTTCTAATAAGGTAAGCTTTTTGGAACCCTAGTTCTGGATTTTTCCCCAACCTATACCTTACTAATAAAAAAATGGGGCTTCCCTTTTTCTGCTGCATTGCACTGCCGCATAAACAATGGATCCGTTGGGCTGGATGAGCAACCTTCTATRTGGCCTCTGTACCAGTAGTAGAGTGGCTTGCTACTTTCAATCAGAAAAGGAAGCAAGGGTCTGAAGGAGGAACCCTCTTCTCTGGTAACCCACCGCCGCATATGTAGAAAAAGAGGGAGCGGAGAGATGGCACTATTATTGACTTTCTGTAATTTCACCACTGGTAGTCGGGAAAAGAGTGATCCTAGTTTTTAAATAATGTTTTGGAACTGAGCCTCAAAGCTTCAAAGGAAGAACAAGCGTTTGACTTTGGCACATGAGGTGGCGGGTTTGGCTAGGTAACATAATGGAAATGTATCGGACTGCAAATTCTGGAATGACGGTTCGACCCCGTTCTTGGCCTCAAGGAGTGGTAAGCAGCACAGAACTTGTTTCAATCAAATGGCATAGGTTGGGGCTTTCCTTTGTTAGAAATCCACAGACAACATTCTAGAACTTCCAAACCAAAGAAATGCAACATGAGAAGGAGCTTTTTACGTTACGCTTCAATAGAATGAATTKAGTAAGGGTAGAGTACGCCCTATGGTCGATCGAAGGTCCTGTGCCACTTTCACTCCAATACATCTTTATCCAACCAGTTCATAACAAAATGTTAGACCAAGGCTAACACAARCGAATTGGTTGAGGAAAAGGAAACCCCAGCAACCAAGCACTCCCACCCTCAAAATCGGAGACCGAAGAACTGCCAGGTTGTCGAGGACACGTCTGAAGAAGAGGCGGGCACCATCTAAGTTTATAACCCTACCTACTAATGGACTGTGTGGGGGGTAGGCAAATGGGAACTGACCGAAAACTCGAACCACTTGACTGACCCCTTCATAGTCCATTCATTAGGGTTGGGGATGAATGAAACCAATCAGAAGTGCTCGCGCAAGTGAAGCTGGGAAACGGACTGCAGCGCAACAATTAAGACTCGTACCGGAGGAGTTTTGAGCGTGAGCTACCACTCATGCAGCGACAAGGACCCTCAACTCTTGAAGGGGCCACCAACCGCCCGAATCACTGTTGCAAACCCTCCCTTTACTCAACGGATAGCGCTTATTCTCTTTCAATCAACAAAATGATAAATGGGGGAGAAAGAGGTCTTTATTGAAGAGGGTTTGCACCTGAAATAGGACTAATGCAGATCCATAAGAATGGGTCTGGGCTTTCGAAAAGATGAAGATGCAAAGGGTAGAGAGACATTGAACAACAAACCCGACATAACGATCCGAAGGAGCTCGCGCCCACTTAGAAAAAGGAGATTCTCGGACGGGGAAAAGCGGCACTCGACATCTATTAAACAACACCAAGAACAAAGCCATACTATGCCCTCCTCGGGATAAACTAGTGATGATTGCCATGAATGCTGCCCTCGAYGACGTGTACAAGAAGGTCTTTGCCGATTCCTATCAACATGGTGCATCTCTTAGTAGAGGGGCGTGAGAAGGACGTGGATACTTTGACCGAATGAATAGGGATCAATTAATAGATGAGGAAGAGAATCCAGGATGAACGCTTTCTTCATTCACTATGTGCTGACTGGATGCGTACTCGCYTGATCAATCGATGGACGGGGGAATTGCGTGAATGATGAGACCGGCCTAACCTAACCTAAAGTAAAGTCTCTTCCCTCTCTTGATGGCAAATCTTGATTGACTGACACCAGGAACCGATTCGGAGAAAGAAGAAGCATGGCATGAGATAGGCGGCGGAAAAATTTCCGATAGCGAATTACTTAACTCGATGGATGGCTTTCTACTCTAATAAATCCAACTCAAGCACGAAATAAATGTTGAGTCAACAATCATCGAGAGGGGTACCACCAAGCGAGATCGAGACCAGCCCCTTGTCTTGTATAGGGTTCCAAACCTGCACTTCTTCAAATATCCCATAAGTGGGAGCTGGGGCTTCATGACTAAGAAGCGATAAAGTTGACTTTGAGAAAGAAAAGAGGTGCCCTAGATGCCATCCAACGAAATCGCTAACGATCAAGAAAGGGCCCTAACCTATATATAGGGCGTTAGTGCTTGACTAATAACATATATAAGGCGCCCCTTTTTCAGTTTGATCGGAATCGATTCCATGATTGAATAGAAGAAGTGCTACTGATAGGGCAGTATTAAGGTAGACCTGGATTTAGTAGTAAAGGTTATGAGAGTTGACTGACTTGCGTGTAAAAGGTATGGTCAAATCTCTCTTGGGGGAGAAATAGCCTTAGACAGACCTGATTGTTTGTCAATAGGAAAAGGCAAGTGGGGGGACCATTAGTTACCTGAATGGCCCTTGATTTATGGGCCTTGTTCCCAAGATCCCGGAGAAGGGTCCCCATCGGGGAACTTCTAGATGCTCCAGCTAGATCTGAATGGGGAAAGAGCTGAAATCAATAGTGACTACGGACGGGGAGACAGGGCTGATCTGCTCACTTAAGGAGTATTCCTGGCTAGACAGTTCTGAAAATAATAAAAGATTCGCTGATGAAGGTCAGGCCTGGCCTTCGGCTTACTCAAGAGGGAACAAGTGGGACCACTTGTTCAGAAACTGTTTCCTAAACGGCCCATGATTCGCGGCGCGTGTCCCTAGGATCCCGGCTGGGGTCCCCACAGGAATAAGCTATAAATGTCTCAGCCCCAAGGCTGAGAGAGGTATGTCATTTCTTTTGAGTATTCCTACTTTATTTCTGGAAAACACCTCAAACGCTTACTGACTTAAGCATCGGAGAGGTTTCCACCGGAAAACCACCGGTGGTCCTTTCTAATCTGTTTTTATGGGGTAGGCTCAGGAAGCTCTGGGTTTTTCAAGTATTATTCGGGTAGCTCACTTTTTGGGCTGAAATAATCGGCGCCGTCTGTGGGAATGCGATCAAGTTAAGACGTGAGATTTTCTGTTTATTTCATGGCTTCAGACGGTTTACGACGGAACTTGGTGGGTGAGCTCGGTGAAACCCCTAGTTCCGCCGCACCATGGGGGATGCCCAGGTCGACTGATACGTCGGCGATGGGTCCAGGAGAGACAACGCCGTCGACAGGGACCGCGCCAGGCGCTACGCCGCTCCCGCTCGGTAGATCTGTGCCAGCCACGGGTGGTTCATTTAACGAATCCTTCCTTCTGCAGCTCTCGGAGCTGATCAGCAAAGCCGTGGAGACGGCGGTAGAAAAGAAGTTTGCGGAGATGGCGACGCCGCCATCCAACACACCACCAGCACGGACTATCCCGGTGGCAGGAACGGAGACATTGCGAGGACAGCATGCGGACCGGGCTCCCTTACATGATGGGGAAGAGCACTTCTCCACCTCTGACAGCGAGACCTCAAGCCAGACTAATCCGGGTCTGGCTGAACAGATGCAGAGTCTGCAAAAAGAGGTAAGGGAGTTTAAGAGAAAAATGGCGACGGGTAGTGTGACTCCGGCAAGAAGGGGTACGCCGTTTACTGAGGAAGTTATGCGAGATGATGTGCCAGCTTCATATCTCTCCCTAGGCTTCAAGTAAAATGGAACCACGGACCCGTGGGACCATTTCAGTTGCTTTGAGATCGCGGCAGCCCTACATAAGTTTTCGGACGCTGTCATGTGTCAGGTCTTCCCAATGACATTTACTAAATCAGCACAGCTCTGGTTTAGTCAGCTGCCACCGAGGTCCATCAGTAATTTTGATAAGTTCAGCTCAACCTTTTTACACCAGTTCACGAGCTGTAGAAAATATCAGAAAATGCCCTTTGAACTTTTCAGTTTAAAGCAGAAGGAGAATGAGAGCCTCCGCGCTTATATCAACAGGTTTACAACCACTAAGTTAGAGGTGCCCTCTGCGTCTGAAGAGCTGTTGGTGAATGCTCTAGCGCAAGGTTTGAGACGAGGGGATTTCTTTCAGTCGCTGGTGGTGAAACCAGCTCTGAAATTTGGGGAGCTCTTAGAGAGAGCGGAAAAGTATATCCATCTGGAAGAGGCTTTGAAGATTAAGGATGAGGGGAAAAGGAAGAGAGAGAGGCATGATCGCGAGGACAGGGGAACTGTAAAAAATCTTAGGCCAGACCTGTCTGGAGGGAGGCCTCGCTTTGACAAATACACTCCTTTAGCAACCCCACAGGAAGAAATCTTGCAGGAAATCGAGAAGCATCCAGACCTGAAGTGGCCAAAGACTTACTCGCAGAGGCCCAGGAAGGAAAAATCAGATCGTTTCTGTCGCTTCCACAACGAGTATGGACACGACACTGACCAGTGTACCCATCTAAAGGATGAGTTGGAGAGGCTAGTTCAGGCTGGGCATTTAAAGGAGTATGTTCGGATAAGGAGAGAGGAAGCCAGGTCTGGCAAAAAGAATTATGATCGGTCCCTGACGAACAGGGGCAGCCAAGATAGGGTGCGCAATGAGGTGAGAAGACCTGATCAGACCCAGGTCATCCATGGAGAAATCCAGATGATTACCGGAGGAGAATTTGGGGAGCATTCCAAGCGGACGCAACACAATTATGTCAGAGCCGCAAGAGACCTAGTTCGAAAATCACGTGACGTAGGACAAATGACTTCTACCCCTAACATCTGTTTCGGGTCAGAAGACGGAGATGGTATTCTAGCCCCTCACATGGATTCTCTGGTTATAACTGCAACTATTGCTAATTATAATGTCCGCAGAATTTTCGTGGATACTGGGAGTTCTGCCGACATTTTGTTTTATGACTGCTTTAGGCAGTTGAAAATAAATGTTGAGCTGGAAGAGGTCACCACCTCCCTAGTGGGTTTCGCGGGGGGAGCCCTGAAGCCCTTGGGAGCGGTGAGGCTCCTCGTGACGTTATGAGAAGAGCCGTATAGGGTGACAAGAACGGTGCATTTCTTGGTGGTGGATGCACCTTCTTCTTATAATGTCATGTTGGGACGACCATCCTTGAGCAAGTTTCAGGCTGTTATATCCGTCTTTCATATGAAGATGAAGTTTCTAACGGAAGATGGAACGGGAGAGGTCAGGGGTGACAAGTATGCCTCACGACAGACTTACGTAGAGTGCATCAGGAGGAATGAGGAGGAAGAAAGACAGAGCAAAAGGGCCAGAGTAGAGCCGCCAGAGACAGACCTGGCCAATAGAGAGGAAGGGTTGATGATGGTCGAAGTAATCCCAGGGGATGAGAGCCGGGTCCTTCGAGTAGGAACAAGCCTCAGTCCGGAATCCTTGACTGATCTAGTGGCATTATTGAGAAGCAGCGCGGATGTGTTTGCTTGGTCCCCAGAAGATCTAGTAGGGATCGACCCAGAAGTGGCGGAGCATCATCTCAACATCAGCGTGGAGGCAAAGCCAGTAAAGCAGAAGAAACGCAACTTTGGGCCTGAGAAGGAGGCTGTCATAGAAGCTGAGGTGGAAAAATTGTTAAAGGCTAAACACATCCAAGAAATACAATTCCCTGAATGGATTTCTAATACTGTCTTGGTTCCCAAGACTCAGGAGGACTGGCGCATGTGTATCGATTTCAGAGATCTCAATCGTGCTTGCCCGAAAGATCACTATCCTTTACCTAGAATCGACCAGCTCGTCGACTCTACTGCTGGATGTGAGCTCTTAAGTATGATGGATGCATCCCAGGGGTATCACCAGATCAGACTGGCTAGAGATGATTGGAAGCGGGTCAGCTTCATTACCCCAAAYGGGARGTATTGCTATGTTGTGATGCCTTTCGGTTTGAAAAATGAAGGAGCCACTTATCAACGTTTGGTTGATAAGATGTTTAAGAATCAACTTGGGCGAAACATGGAAGTTTACGTGGACGATATGCTGGTCAAAAGCGTGAAAGCAACATCGCATGTGGAAGACTTGCGGGAAACCTTTGACACTCTGCGACGGTATAGGATGAAGCTTAATCCCAAGAAGTGCGCATTCGGGGTTAGAGCTGGCAAATTCCTGGGCTACATGGTCACGGAGAAGGGTATCGAGGCAAATCCCGAGAAGGTCAGAGCAATTATGGACATGCGGGCGCCTAGGAATGTGAAGGAGATGCAATGCTTAGCGGGGCGTATTAACGCATTAAGTAGATTTGTGTCCAGGTCTGCAGAAAGGAGCTTACCATTCTTTCAAGCTCTAAGGAAAAAAACAAGATTTTAGTGGAATGATGAGTGTGAGGAGGCATTTAAATCTTTGAAGGAGCATTTGGCTAGCATGACCTTGCTAACAAAGCCTGTCCTAGGAGAACCCCTCATTTTGTACTTATCGGTAGGGCAACAGGCAGTCAGCTCTGTCTTACTTCGGGAAGAGGGGAAGATCCAGAAACCAGTCTATTACTGGAGCAAGGTCTTACATGATGCCGAAGTAAGGTATGTAGAGGTGGAAAGAGCAGTACTGGCCCTCGTAGGAATGGCCCGGAAATTACGTCCGTATTTCCTTTCGCATAGTATAATTGTACGAACGAATTTTCCTTTAAAGACGGTCATGGATAAGCCAGAGGCATCGGGAAGACTAGTCAGATGGATAATCGAGCTAAGTGAATTTGATATCAGCTTTGAAACCAGAACAGCGATTAAAGCGCAGGCCTTGGCAGATTTCATGCAAGAAATGACTGGCCTTCCTGAAGAACTAAAGAAATGGACGATCTTTACGGATGGCTCTGTCTGTAATCAGGGCTGTGGAGCAGGAATTGTTCTGATTGATCCAGAAGGCGTGTCTACTGAGTTTGCTATCCGGTTAAAAACAACATTCTCTAATAACTCTGCTGAGTACGAAGCTCTTCTAAGAGGTATTTAGATGGCGAAAGACCTGGGTGCGGATCACGTATGTTCCAAGGTCGATTCTCAACTTTTTGCAAACAAATTAATGGATAATTTGAGACAAGGGAGGAACATATGCAGAGGTACTTGGCTAAATTTAAGGAGTTGGCCAGGGGAATGAAAGAGTTAATAGTCCTCCAGATTCCTAGAGAGGAAAATGGACGGGCTGACTTTTTGGCAAAAGTGGCCAGCTCGGCTTCAGATTGTCAAGAGAAGGTGATTACCTTGCTCCAGGCGGGCGGGGAATTTGGGACAGAGCAGGTAGGCTCAGTTATTGAGAAAGATGATTGGCTCTCTCCCATAAATACATACCTGGAACAGGGAGTCTTACCAAATGATAAAAAAGAGGCAGGAAAGGTACGAACCAGGTCTGCTAGATTTTGTTTAAATAAGGGAGAATTATTTAGAAGAGGATTTGGTCAGCCTCTTCTGAGATGTTTAAGCAGTACGGAAGGAGCTCTGGTACTTAGAGAAATCCATGAGGGATGTTGTGGTAACCACATAGGTGCCAGAGCTCTGTCAAGTAAGATCTTACGAGCAGGGTATTTCTGGCCCCACCTACGAGAAGAGGCAGAAAATTTTGTACGCGCATGTGAGAAATGCCAGAAGAATTCAACGCTAATACACAGGCCTGCCGAGGAGCTCATGACGATGAGCTCCCCTTGCCCATTCGCCAAATGGGGGATAGATCTGGTCGGTCCCTTTCCCATGGCCCCCGCTCAAAAGAAGTTCTTGATAGTAGCAATCGATTATTTCAGTAAATGGGTAGAAGCGGAGGCCTTGGCCAAAATTACCGAAGACGCAGTTATGAAATTCCTATGGAAAAACGTGGTATGTAGGTATGGCGTCCCCAGAATTCTGGTCTCA
>BMAC01000486.1:543570-604404 GCA_014905375.1 Phtheirospermum japonicum
AAATCATCTACTCGATGAGTGGGAACCACTTAGAGATTTCTAGGTGAGGGAGTTCAGTGAACTCATCTTATGAGCACCTACTTATGTATGTCGATGTCCAGACACCGTGACCGATGAGATGAGGTCCACATACACTAAGTACTAGTCTTAATGGGAAAGTCCTGTATCCTCATTATGGCGTAACCCTTTGACTAGGAACAAGTTCGACGAGTTACATTACGTGCTGGATTATCTCACGGTTCTGCTAGACCAATCCACCGTAATAAAATAACTTCATCAGGACCATACCTATGCAACTAGCATGGTATAAAAGGTATGGAATGCCAATAAGTATAAAATACATTATTACGAATAAAAACCGATTGTATTACAAGAGAAAAGTCAGACCACAGCCACAAGTTGGCTTGTTGGTCACCTTATTCTAACAGTTTCGACTCCACCTTTTGCTCGAATTTGTGCGAACACTCCTCATCAAAATTGCCTCCAAATTCTGCCACGATGTCGCGTATGTCTATTCCAAACAACTCGATCAATTCTTCTCCACTTAAGTGCATATGATCATACGACTCGTAATCTTTACACGAATTGATTCGCTCGTCCCTTCCCTTGATAGAGACTCCGGCGTCATTTTCGTCGCCTAACTTACTCAAAGTCGTGATCTCTCATAATTCGTTAACGCATGATGCAACGGGATCAATGAATGAATCTTCCTCTTGCATAATAGGAGAGGGAGTGTTGTGAATATCTTTCAGAGAAAAGATCACTGTTTCGCCCAAAACGGTCATCGTCAAACTCCCCTTATGAACATCAATAAGAGTGTGGGAAGTTGCCATGAACGGTCGCCCTAATAAAATGGTGTGCTCGTTGTCCTCAGTCGGAACTTCACCAATGTCCATAACCACAAAATCTACCGGAATTACGAGCTCTCCAACTTGCACTAAAACATCTTCGACTACGCCCAAGGGTCGTCGAGTCGAGCGATCAGCCAACTGTAGGCGCATGGTTGTCGGATTGAGGGGTCCAAGATCAAAATCTTGATAAAGCGAATACGGCATTAGATTAACGCCCGTTCCAAGATCCAACATACCTACTGCCTTCTTCCCATTAGCTAGTGAAATCGTTATGCAAAAACTACCAGGATCACGTTCCTTAGGTGGTAACAGTTTCTTAAAAATTGCGCTAACTTCCTTCGGTAACGGAACGTATTGAGTTGTCGCCAAACGTCTCTCTCGCGAGGCAAGTTCCTTAAAAACTTGACGTAGGCGGGCATCGTCTTGATTACTTCTAAAAGTGGAAGGTTTATATTCACATTCTTCAAGAGATTGTACAGCTCCATGAATTTCTTGTTCTCCTTCGCTGGACGTAATCGGCTTGGAAAAGGAACATCATCCTTATACTGCATCGTTGTTTGCTTCGGTTGCGGCGGTTCATCGATGTCAGAGGTGTCGCTCGGAATCTTCCCTTGAATAGAACCAGGAACATATCTATTGGCGGATTTATGTAGCTTGTCCACTGGTTTAGGAACAAGCTCCTCATCTTGGTTCTCTATGCCATTGTCGATCTTCTTCCCACTYCGAAGGACATGAATTGCCGACGCTTGCTCCGGCTYGCTTGGTAGCTTGTCTTTCTKCTTATTTGATCTAGCAYTATCAGTTGCTATTTGTCCCATAGTTCTCTCCATTCTATCCATGTTTTTAGCTAGATCATGCACAATGTCGGAAAGTTGGTCTATTCCGCTCACCTTCTTTGAAAGTTCATCTATCTTTGCATTTACTTTTGTAAGCCCTTCTCTATTACTGATTGTCTCAGCCACTTGATTCTGCTGCCAAACCAGCAGCTGATCATTTGGTTGAGTTGCACTTGACGCCTGCCCTTGCGTATGAAAATTATTCTGCGCCGGTGGCACTGGTATCTGGGCATAATGCGGTGGGGGAAATTTTGGGTCGGGCGGCATATGATTTGGATTGCCCGGACCCCACTTGAAAAGAGGATTGTCACGTTGTGGTGTGTACTTCTTTTGATTTGAATAGCTTTGGATCGCGTTTACCTCCTCTTGCTGCTCACTGTTGTTAGGACATGCGTCTGCTAAATGCTGGAGGGATCCACACTGGTTGCAATTCGCAGCCATTTTCTGTGCAGCGGCCTTGCTAGCTCGCTCGGCTTTCCAAGCAGCTAATTTCTCGTCGAAAATCTCCTCACATTTCGCTTTAACTAACTTGCCATCATCTAAATCGGGATCAGGAACGGAAACCTCGTTAACTCTCATCTTACGAGGCCGAGAATTGGTTTGTCTAGACTTTTCGCTCTGCTTCTCCAACACTTGTGTTGCCTCGTGTGCTGTCAAATCTCCAAAATCTCCTCCTGCTGCTATCTCTACTTCTCGTTTCCCATGGTCCAATAATCCATCGAAAAAGAACTGGTTAGTCATCTCCAGAGAATATTTGTGGTGGGGGTAAGCTTGCAAAAGTGTTTTGTAGCGCTCCCACGTTTCGTGAAATAGCTCTCCCTCTAACTGCTCGAAAGTAGCAATCTGCCTCCGAAGATGCCCCGTTGTTTGGGATGAATAATATTGGTTTAGGAACTTCTCGCTAATCATATCCTAGTCGGTTAATGAACCAGGCTCTAAGGACAGTAGCCATGACTTCGCCTTGTCCTTCAAGCTGTACGAGAAGCAAATCATTTGCACTTCTTCTTGATGAAGGCCATGAACTACGAATCGGCCAACTTCATCAACGAAATAATTTAAAAATGCCAAGGGTTCTTCATGCGCATTCCCATGAAAGGTTGGGAGTAGGTTAAGTTGATGCGGTTTGATCTCGACTGCCCTTGCGGTAGGTCCAAGAACAATGGCGGACCTAAAGGGTACAACCTTTGGACGTTCCAAATCGCGCTGTCTAAGTGCTCGATCTCCCCTTGGTTCTCGAACTTGGTCATATGCTCTCTCGTAGTGGTCGTTATGCGCGTAATGGTGCTCGCGCTCGTATCTCCTGCCGAAATTGTTTTGCTCGTAACCATGATCTTGATTTTCCAACCACTCGTTCACGTGCCTTTGATTGTCAACATAGGCGTTTCGCTGCAAAACATCCTCATTCCTAAATGCCATGTTCTCTACATTGTGCTGACGCATGACATTATCGTTCATCTCTTCGTTTTGCCTCAAATTCTCTATGTTGAGCGGGTGATTGACTATGTTGTGTTGCTGGTTAACTCCTTTGTTTCTCCTTTCATCGCGTCTAGTAGAGTGTAACTTGTTTGGTTCACTACCATACCCAGCTCGAATGGGGCGTGGTGGTGATCTCGGTGGTGAATCGCCGTTTCGAATTGAATGTCCTCCTAACATGATACTGGGAATTTGATCGCAAGCAAAATCGGTTGCTGTCGAGGAATTATCCTCGGGAATAAGAACGGGTCTTGGTCTTGGCGGATTTGAACGGTGAATGTTGTCGATGAATGGCACAAGATCGCGTTGAAGTGATCGCCTTCCTTGCATAAACTCAACAACACGTCAACGCACCAAATGGCAAAAACCAAGTAAAAGCAAATAAAATAAATAATTAAAAAGAAAATAAAACGAAAAACATCTTTAATTCCTACTCGTTGCCTCCCCGGCAACGGCGCCAAAAATTTTGACTCAAACTTTTGTGCACCCCGTTTTATAAATAATTTAAAAGCACGTCAGTTTGCTCGCAAGTGTACGAGGTAACTGTAGGGTGATGAGTTTGACTCGAGTCGTATCTCTCGAGGAAACAACTGTTCGATCTTTCGGATGTTTTTCTCAATTACGAATAACATACATGTACATTTGGGGGTTTGAATAGATTGATTCGATCATTATAAACTAAGACGATAATTAAAATAAAACTAATTAAACTAATTACTTTAACTAGATTATCAACTACGAGCAATAACTAAATTATCGATTAACGCTACAAAGATTAAAAGATAATTAACGTATCTAAAGCATGAATTTAAGAAACTATCGCTAAGCAATTGAATCATACGAATCCAAGAACCATTAACTAAGCATAAACTAAATCGCATAAGTAAACTAAATTAACCAATATCCAATACTTAGTGTAAGAAATAATTAAACTAATTAAAACTAGAATTAACTAAGAATTTATCTAAGCGATTAACTAGAAAATAATCTAAGATTTTAGAAAACTTATTGAAACTAAGGAAAGCAATGAAAAGCTCCAGCTATTCCGGAGTTTGAATGCTGATCTTGGGCGAAGATGGATTCTCGAGCGCGAAATCGGTGTTTCGGACGCGTAGAACTTCGATCCTTGATTCGCGTCTCCAAATCTTYTTATAAGARGTGGATTTCTTGTTATTGAATGCTAAGAATACCCTAGGATGTCGTCTCTCTCGTGGCACACACTCTGTCTCCCTCCTAAAATCCGAAAAAATGAGGTTTTAAATAGATATTAGGAGTCTTGGCACACAAGAAACACTAATTTCCGAATTCTGGGCCGTCGCGTCGACGGAGCGTCGGCGGAGCATCGACTAATGCGAGAAGGTGCTCGACGGGACTCGGCATACTCGGTCGGCAGCGCTCAGCAGGTGTGGTCAGCAGCGCTCAGCAGGTGTGGTCAGCAGGTGCACGCGTCGGCTGGCAGGTGCGTCGATGGAGTGCGTCGACATCGACGTTTCAGCAGCTAGCGTCAACGTTGTGTCGACCTTGGTGCATCGACATCGACGCTTCAGAACGTATCATCGGCACTGCGTCGACGGAGCATCGACTGACGCAGCCATGACTCGCTGGCAAGGCTCGCGTCGACCGAGCATCGATGGTCACGTCAGTCAATGCGACTGAGTGTCGGTATCCGTTTCTCGATCGTTTGCTACTCGTTTCGCCGGAAAGCTTGTTCTTCTATTCTTGATCATCGATCTTCGTCTTTTACGTGCCAAACTCTTCCGGTTACTTAGCTGTAAGGTGAAAAATAATGAAACATCACCTAATTACATCAATTAAGATCAAAATGCGGTAAAATAAGCTGGAATTATAAAATTACGGAATTATGCTTAAATCACCCAACTTATACCAAAAACAAATAGAAAAATGAACTAAAAAGCTAATAAAAATAAGGACAAATCTACTCTATACCAGAAATTGTTATGAACTGACTAAATGACTAGATTATCCCTACACGCTAGGTAAGCTAATAGTTTTAGTTCCCTTCAATTAAATCAATAAGKTTTTTGATTGATTCAGAGCGCCGCCCCCCTTCAACAAATTAGAACCCATTGAGGGGGCCTCGGCCGGGGAAGGGGAGAGTGGCTGAGTGGTCAAAAGCGACAGACTGTAAATCTGTTGAAGTTTTTCTACGTAGGTTCGAATCCTGCCTCTCCCACTTCTTTGTTGTAGACTTCAGAGAAGAGAGGCATTCGTCAGCGTAGGAAGGCCAACCGAGTGAAGCTCTTTCTTTTTTTTGGCCGTGCCGTGAAGTGAAATTGTATCGTATGTTAGTTAGAGAGGTTGGCGAACTATTACGATCTATAGATTCCCCATCTATATCCAATCCCAACGAGAATAGAAGCCAGTTGCTTCCGGCTTTTCTTGTAGTCGTAGCCTTTTAGCTTATGTAGTCATCGGCCTTCCTACACGCATGCGTCCGCCAGAATGCCTCCTTGGTTCGGGACGAAGCCAAGCCGATACATACGATAGGCGAAGAAAAGACCCCCCATTTCATAGCGCCTGGGGAACGCAAGTRTGATCGAGGATTGGAGAGAGGAGAGGTGGAAGAAAAGGCTCGGGATGGATTTTGGAGTCTTTGTGCGAGCCGTATGCGGTGAGAATCGCACGTACGGTAACGAGGGGGGTTCGCGTCTATACGTGTAGTGCGGTGCTTGGGCCTACCCACCCTATTTGTTCCATGATCTATGGGTCTACTGGAGTTACCAACTTCGATCAATTAGCCAAGATTTTGACCGGATACGAAATAACTGGTGCTCGATCTAGTGGTATTTTTATGGGGATTCTATTTATCGCTGTAGGATTCCTATTCAAGATCACTGCAATTCCTTTTCGGGCGGTTGTAGGACGGACAACCGCCTATAGGTGGTTGGGTAGGGTGGGTGGTACCGCTCAGATTGCGGCCAATCTTCCTAGCCGCTTAGGTCCGGGCTTAGAGCACGTGAAACTCATCACTACCTCGTAAGGGAGTTGAGACCATAGCATGTTACACGAAAGTGCCACTTTCTCTGTAGTCTTGTCACACAGCTGCTCGCCTAGAAGAGCCACTCGCTCTGTAGTCTTGTCACATAAGATAAGCACACCGCCCGCCTACTGGCCGGGCGAATCGAAGTTCTCTTCCGGTCAACTGTCCACTCAGTCAAGTGCAAAAAACACAGTAGAATCACGCAACGCACGTTGATGGTGTGCTTCCTGCTCGCAAGGAAAGAAGAGCGACAAGGTTCAATTCAGATTTGACTGTTTGCAGCATGGGAGCAGATTACCCCAAAAATCCCTGAGAACAATGAAAAAAAAGATATCTCGATAACAAAGTCTATAGGGACTGTATTGGCGAGATTCAACGGTGAACAGCTGCCCAAAAGAAAAACCATCTTGAAGTCCGAGGACCTTTAGTACTGTACTCTACCCCCGAACCAGCAACCTTCGCGCCAAGCAAAACCGCCTTGTCTCTTTCCTTTGTCCATTCCGTCTCCTTCTTTGCTTTGTTCCAATAGAGTCTAAGGCAAAGTGGTTCGTATGCCTACTTTACCTACTTGATGAAAGGGAATGAACTTTGTTTTGTTTCCGTGTTTATTTTATGGATTGGATCCTTTCTGCCAACGAAATGAACGCGGAGCCCGTTCCGAATGCTTCTCCGATCCGGAAGTTCTCGCGAAGAGAATAAGATGCTGCTCCCCCTCCCTCTGTCTTTTCCCGCCTTGCTAATCTTCCCCTATAACGCGGGCCGGGCGCGGGAGGAAGAAACCTAAGAGACTAAGAGAAGACGCTCAACTCTTAGGTCCTTTTTTTCAGTCCAACACAGGAAAGCGCCCTATTTTTGTCATCCATTGGCCTATTGGGATAGCAGCCTTCYGGCTTTGCCTGCCCTTTACAAGATTCCGGCTCGGCCCGGGAAAGCACTGGCAACAACAGAAAGGAAGGGMTCCATGTAGCTGCTGCGCCCGCCCCCTTCTTAGTCAATGGGGCACAGCAGGTTTGGCATCTACTACAAAAGAGAGAATCCACTTCAGATAACCACGCCTCTGCTAGGCAGCGTGTGGAATGGGCGAGAGCGGACCTTTTTGGAWATATAATCCAAGTCGAGAGTAGAGTTACGGGAACAGCCGTCTGATGGAAAACGACTTTCATGTTCGGTTCAGAGAGCACTTTTTTCGTTGAGAATTCCTCGTTCCCTTTCGTGTGAATTCCCCAGCGGCGAACTCAAAACTTGTGGGGCCCTATATACTCCATCTCTTGATACCCTAAGAAAACCCCCCTCCCCTTCAGACTCAATATCTCTTTTGACTCTATATATGTGGGCACCTGATATCTATGAGGGTTCACCCACCCCGGTTACAACATTCCTTTCTATTGCGCCTAAAATCTCTATTTCTGCAAATATTTCACGTGTTTCTATTTATGGTTCTTATGGAGCTACATTGAAACAAAGCTTCTTTTTCTACAGCATTGCTTCTATGATCTTAGGAGCACTGGCTGTCATGGCCCAAACGAAAGTCAAAAGACTTCTAGCTCATAGTTCAATTGGACATGTAGGTTATATTCGTACTAGTTTCTCGTGTGGAACCATAGAAGGAATTCAATCACTACTAATTGGTATCTTTATTTATGCATCAATGACGATAGATGCATTTGCCATAGTTTCAGCATTACGGCAAACCCGTGTGAAATATATAGCGGATTTGGGCACTCTAGCCAAAATGAATCTTATTTTGGCTATTACCTTCTCCATTACTATGTTCTCATACGCAAGAATACCCCCGTTAGCCGGCTATTTTAGTAAATTCTATTTATTTTAGCCGCTTTGGGTTCTGGGGCTTACTTCCTAGCCCAAGTGGGAGTAGTGACTAGCGTTATAGGTCATTGGGCGGCCGAAAGGTTGCCACGAGTAAGTCATTTTGGGGGACCGAAGGCAGTTCTCCGTGCACCGGACACGTAGCTTACCGAATCAGTTGCAACACGGATGGGAATGCATGCTACTAAAGATAGGGTCGAGTCTGATACATCAACCGTCTACTCAATATCCTTGTACGAGTCCACAATCACTACATCAGATGAACCTTGGTTTGGTGAATTGAAGTTGACCTTAAGTGTAATAGGACTCCCAGTTACTCCGCGCGATCGTATACTGAGGTGCTCCCCGCCGGTTGTTGGAACGACGCGAGCCGGGTCGGGTCTCGATTCAGAAAGATGAAGGGCCCAAAAGTCTTTATAGGGGGTTACAAATTCTCAATCTCATTGAGGGCGAAAAACGAATCGACATCTCGAGGTTTATAACCTATCTTTTTCTATTTTAGTTGGTAAAGAACGGCGAAGTCCATCTGAACCGTCCAATGAAGAATAAGAGGAGATCAAAGAGCCAATTGCGCGCGAAGCGCATGRGGAACGGGCACGGAGAAAAAGAAGTGTGGAGGAGAAGCAGCCGAGCTCATTCCCTTCGCTTCCTGGGCCCAAAGCAATGCAGTCTTTCCTCGCCAAATCAAGGATTTGGGGATTCTTGCTACGCTACAACATAAARCCATTTTATTTAGTAATATATATGAATAGAAAGATAGATCCATCCATCTATCCTATCCGATTTATAGATTTGGATTTATCTAAAAAAGAATTGATTTCATTCAACATTTGATTCAAAGAACTGTGCTTAGCCCCCCTGCTCATGAAAGGGCTCCGCTGCAATGGATGGCAGAGGGTCCGTAGTACCCGAAGCACTAGAGTAATCGAATAGCCGGGAAGGGGCCTAGAACTGCCTACTACTACACCACACTACACTTGGCTCTACACATTTACAAAGCTAACCCCTGTCCAGTGCCTGGCAGAGCTAAGGGGGCTTCAATCCTTACTCTTTATCCCCATCTTCGCCCAGGCTAACGGGGCCTTACTTATTCAGGGAGGAGATTGGAGCCTCTAAAAGCACTATTGAGAGGAAGATCCTTGGCCCCTCTTCATTCTCTACASGGTTCCAAACCCAACATAGGTGACAACGAGCGAGGGTCCGAAGGAGAAGAGATCAAACARGGGAATAAGAAGAAGAAATTCCTTTTTGATCATTTTGATAGAGGGGGATGGAGAAAGTGGACAAAACAGACTCGCATTTCTCATCGAAGAAATAGAGGAAAAGAATCATATTGAAAACTTTCCTAACCCACCTTCGTAGAGCCATGTATTGTAAGTGATCCGAACCTGCCCGGAGKGCGCCTCCCATAGAGGCAAGTGAAGTTGGTGAGCCGTATGATTGGAGAGGACTCAGCTGTTAGTTAGTATCCCCTTGCTTTCGGGGAGGACCCTTTCACTCTATTTTATTATATACGCTTAGCGAAAAGAATGTTTTTTGATACACCTAGGACATGGATTCTATATGAACCAATGGATCGTGACAAGTCGTTACTACTAGCAATGACTTCCTCTTTCATTACTTCATTCWTTCCATATCCCTCTCCTTTGTTCTCAGTTACTCATCAAATGGCACTCAGTTCATATCTTTAAGTTCGATCATTGACAAGGTTCAAAGAAAGGGTTCAAGAAGAGAATGCAAGGAAGCAATTGGGAGCAAAGTCAGATTAGAACACTCGAGAAAGGAAAGGTATGGCGGAAGAGATCAAACTTTCTCCATTTGTGAAAGCTCTTTTCCATCCCATTGAATTGAATGAAAGACTATCTCGACTCGACCCTTCACTACACGTCTCTTTGCTTTCTATCTCTTACAGACAGTAATAGATTAAGGTAGTCTTTCCTTATATCTTTCGTTTTTTTTCAATTAAGAGGGTGGTTTACCTGTAGGTTTGTTGCCTTTCCATGTTTTCTTCTTTTTCTTSGATGGTTTGTGGTCATAGAGTTTTGGTTGTTTAGCTTTGACTTCTTCTTTTATGGCTTGGTCTTTGGTTAATTCTTTGAAGGTCTTTAGTTTAGTGGTCTCGTGTACACCTGACGCTCTTAGTGGTTTAGCCTGATCAGATTGGCCTTCGTCTTTCCATTCATCCTCCTCACCGGAATGGTCTTAAGCTTGTGAACGTAAGCCTGATCTTCGTTCTGTTTTCAGTCTTTCACTTTCTTTCTCATTGAGGTATAGTTTGTATAGTATTGTATGTGCCTCACCTATCCTTTGGTTCATGACTAGTTCGTTAAGTTGTCCTTGCATCCTCTCTTTGTCTGCTATTAGCTCATCTAACATCTGTTCTTTCACAGTTTTAGGGAGACCGTCATTCATATGCTTCTCTTCGGACTGGACTTCAGTAGTCTCTTTCATTGTTTTGTCTATTTCTTCTTTCCCTTCGTACTTCTGTAGTTGTTTTAGCATCTCTTCTCTTTCTTTGACTCTCTCTTATACGTACGTCATTTGTAGTTCCTTCATTGCCTGTCTTCAACTGGAGAGCACTTCTAGGCCTTTACCGGTATCCCTAAGCATCTTTATTATCGGTGAAATCATTTAGAGTTCTCTCTCCTTTCTTGGGAGTTGGGGTTCAAAATCTTCCTTCTCACTCATTCCTTCGGTCGAGGTAGGACTCAATCCTAGAATTGATAGAAAGTTTCTATATAGTAAAGAGATCATACCTGTTATGATGCGAGATTTACCCGGTGCGATCTCCGATTGCCTCTTATTCCTTTTGTTGTAGGACACTCCCTTGTGCAGGCCCAGACTCGTCTATCCACTACCTATAATTTATGTAGTTTTCGGAGTAAACAATGACAGAAGAAGTTTCGGGAAATGTTGTAAGGACATTTAAGTCTTACTGCGGCGTCGGGAAAATATTATCGAGGAGCAGGTCGAATAGTTGAAGAATGGGCCTGCTTTAGTTTTCGAAGTCTTCGATGTATTCATAAGGTGGTCGATTCCGTTTTCCCCTATGTCTTTATGAAGCATTTTCGATCATTTATTTCGTAGAGTGGGGACTGCAACTATGGTGCCCCATTGCCGCTAAAAGGGGGATTTTAGCTTGGCGATTTGCCTTGCCTTTCACTTTCCAGCGGCCTAATCCCTTTAATCGATGTGGTCGAAATGTTTTAAGGCGCATTTGTTTTTTGCTTTCAAATCCGATTAAGGTGAAAGCGAGGGTTCCAGGTGGATCATCCCTCACGCCTCGTCTTCCCTTCGTGCTAAGGCTAAATCTAGTGCTGATCTAGTTCAGTTAGCTTAAAGGTTCGAAAGGGAACAGGCTCCCCAYGGCCGGGGATAGGAGAACAGTTTATTTCAGTACACCGATAAACTAAAAGGCACTTTCAAACTTGTAATAGGACCCTTTAGGCATTCTACATTCTCTAAATCTGCTTACTTCCCTACTAGCAGAGGTAAATAGCCCTATTCTGTGGAGCTGGAGGGGTGCGAATGGAGAATTCGTCTTTCTCATGGAGATTAACTCAATCGGTTCAGCAAGATAAGGAACAAGAACTCAAGAGCTCTAAGCAAGGTCCTTTAGGATAATTTTGGAAACAAGCAAATATGCAAGCCTAATTGTAGCTATCGACTCGCCCCTTTTACTGGATTCATAAATGAACTGTGTATTGTAGCTACAGCCCAAAAGCAGCCTGCCCACAACTTTTGAACATCTTCCGCCCCCAAAATCGAACCCCTGCTTCTGCCTCATCATCAAGATCAGTTCAACAGGTCCATCAGGTGACGGAAGGCCCTGAAGATTCTACCCCTACTCCTTCTCACAGGCCTCTTCAAATAAAGGAAGAGAAAGGTAGAGACTCTTCTTCTATAGAATATGGGCCGATGTAGAGAAAGATTAGCTCAACTGTTAGCTCATTCATTATCAGCATTCAATCAGCCTAGGTTTCATCGATCAAACCCTTTCCATCTACCCCTCACCCTTTTTCCGCGCTTGTCGACTCCCATCTTTCAATAGGGTCCGTACCGCTTTCGTGATTGCTTTCAGGCTTCGAGCTCTTATCGCCAATCAGGAACCCCTCATTTATTAAAATAAAAGGTTAATCAATAATGTATGTGGCTTTTAGACCTCATGGAGAAAGAGACTTTGAGATCTAAACTGGCACAGGAAGACAGTKTTTCTTGAACAAAGTCAAGTGATTGCCTAACGGATACAGCCGACACAACTTTTCATTAAGCGCTTTCCCCTTATCCCTATGCTCCGGTCGAGCGGTTGACAGCTGCGCTTACCCCATTCATTGTTGTTAACCGGGCTGAACATCCGAGACTCTCTTTCTTGCTTTCGTGAAAGACCATAGGACAAAGCAGAATTTCCTCGTTCTTCTTCGTCTCCCAATTGCTTCCTTGCATTCTATTCTTGAACCCTTTCTTTTAACCTTGTCAATAATCGAACTTAAAGATATGAARTGAGTGCCATTTGATGAGTAACTGAGAACAAAGGAGAGGGATATGGAAAGAATGAAYTAATGAAAGAGGAAGTCATTGCTAGTAGTAACGACTTGTCACGATCCATTYGTTCATATAGAATCCATGTCCTAGGTGTATCAAAAAACATTCTTTTCGKTAAGCGTATATAATAAAATAGAGTGAAAGGGTCCACCCCGAAAGCAAAGTGATACTAACTAACAGCTGAGTCCTCTCCYAACCGCAGGAGATAGTTGCCCATCATAATCAGAAAACGCCCTCCTCACTTGGAGTCGTAGCCATAGCCGTAGTCTGGTTGGACTTCCTGACCCCTTATTTATTATTTATTCGATTTGGAATAGCTCTTTTTCTCTGCTATGGGAACCCAACAGAACTGGCACTCTGTATGTGCTGCTATGATAGTAAGCTCTTCCTGCTCTCTTATGTCATTACGCTTACTTGAGCTAGCTCTTATCGGTAAAGAAATTATATTACCGGACGGAGAAAAGAAAACTAACTAATCTTAGATCTCGGGTCGGCTATCGGTAAAGGAAGCATAGACCTCTAACTCGGTTCATTCCCTAAATATTAATGGTGCAACTGGGGAATAGTTTATTTCCCTAAAGATTAGATTCAAGGGTATGGACCTTTTGGCAGAAGCATAAGCACTTAGACTAGATGTCCTTATCATCACTCTTTTTCTCACGCCCGCCCTGGCGCATTTCCGTACTCAGTCTTGAGGCCTTAAACAAGGGATTTACCCTAAATCAATAAGAGAAAAGATCTCTCTTCTCCGCCCCACTGCCAAATGAATGTGTTCTTCCTATGGCCATTTCCAGGCCTTTTTAGGCCAGTTAAGAAGTTCGAAGGCTAAGCGGTGAATTATATTTTAAGCTTAAGAGAATGCCTAGGGGAAGGCCCTTAAGTAGCAGTCTCAGAGCCTTTTTGGCTTAGTGTGTGAGATGCCTGTCTTAGCTTTAGTTTTGAGAGTCTCCTTTCTCCGGGTCAACTGCAAAAGTAGTGGTGAAAACCTTAGTATTAGGGTATTAGGTATGTGGTATTAGTCTTAGTAGAGGCTTTTCCCCTGTATCGCGGGGCTAAAGTCCTTTATGAATATTCATAGAGTATATACTCTATTCTGAAAGATAGGTTTGGAAATCCACTGAAAGGGAACTCTTCCAAGTTTTCTTTCATATCCAATGGAAAACTGCTTTCACTGCGACTTTGCAGCTCCGAAGAGAAAGAAGTAGCTTGACTTTCACGACTATCAGGGCACCTACTGAACTAGATGCAACTCAAAAGAAAGCTCCAACTCTATAAAATAGAGTGAAAGGTTCCACCCCGAAAGCGAGGGGATACTAACTAACAGCTGAGTCCTCTCCGAATCGCAGGAGATAGTTTCCCATCATACGGCTCACCAACTTCACTTGCCTCTATGGGAGGCGCGCTCCGGGCAGGTTCGGATCACTTACAATACATGGCTCTACGAAGGTGGGTTAGGAAAGTTTTCAATATGATTCTTTTCCTCTATTTCTTCGATGAGAAATGCGAGTCTGCCTTGGTCTTATTACCGCCCTTACAACTATTGAATCTCCAGCACATGAATGTCCAGAATCAGCAAGATACCCAACATCTATTGCAGGTGCCGCATTGAATATGAAAAGAAAAGCCGAAGGTTACTTTACATCTCAGTCGACTTACTTCATACCTCTTCTTATTCTTGACAGGCTAGTGACTTCACTGCTACCCACCCTGCTGCTCCCAATCCACAGTTTATCGTGGAATTCGTCATCAAGATGGATCGCCATTACGCGGTCAACGAACTCATTCTAATGCTAGGACTTGTCGCAAGAAAATTCGGAAATGAAAGAAGTCTACCGAAAGCCCTTGGTACTTYTCTGATCAATCACACTGATAGCTTCAATAGTTCACTGAATTTTTTTGTCTTTAGTATTTCACTGCTTACTAATCCAGTATACGTATAGTAGGCCTCCTTCGCCACGACATTAGTGGCTTAGCCCTTCGCCCGCCTATCGTATCGGCTCGGCTTCGTCTAGAAGCTACTGCTTCCGCCTCTCTAGGCATGAGCGATAGCTCATGACTGGTATATATATGGATCTCTCTATGTAGTGGTCGGCCTTCTAGAAGCTTCGCCAGAAGCGACTAGTCGCTTCCCGAATGCCTCGTAACTTTAGTTTAGTATAGTCTAGTTTGTTTTTGCCGCCAACGTACGCTACTAGGCAACGAAGTTGGCAAGCTAGCTTGCTTGCATTCTAGAAACGGTAGCTTCCGTGCCCTTCCTGCCTGCTGAAATTTATGTGAATGATCGTGACAGCTCTTCAAATCCTATTCGGTCTGATTAGATATGTCACTGAAACAAAGTGATTCCGTTCTCTCTCTGTTTTCTTTTCGGATTCCGAGGATGAGCCGGTCGATCCTAACATCTTTATCTGAGGAGCCGACGACGAAGATCCTCCTCAGATAAAGATGTCTCTGATGCTACTCTCCCGGCAATAACAACTTTCTCTATTTTTATTTTTTTGGCGAGTTRGGTCAGGAGGGAGAAAAGAGAGATACTTTCTATCAGTCAAAAGCAGATACCGCCCCCCATGCTCCCATGGTCCGCTTACCGAGGAATAGAAAGGAAGGACCCAGGGCCAGAGCAAGTTGGGTTGGGGTAGAGAGCCGTAAGCGCGGTGGGGGGTGACAGAGAATGTGCTTGTACGGTTCATAGAAGGATGTGATAAACTACTTGATTGTTGGGAACTTTGACTCCTCTATATTCGAAATATGCCTCTCTAGGAGCATTACGATCTGCAGCTCAAATGGTCCCTTATGAAGTCTCTATTGGTCTTATTCTTATTYTGCGCCTTGTGAGCGCGTTTGGATCCGCGAAGGCAATCGCTCGGCTGTTCCCCTAACCCAACCCGMGAACGGACCGGAGGGAAGCGCAGCATGGGGAATGTCCGCGTCTCGTCGCAAGGCTCATTTTGAGTTGTGGGTCATAGGGCGGGCAGCTTTATCGGCTCAAGGGCCGGGGCACAAGGGTCCTYGTACTATCCAGGTGCGAAGAACCCCGGAGGTGACTGCAATGAGCAGAAATCTCACTCACGGGCCTAAACGACGAGCAAACACTCGAACGTGAGAGCAAGGGATCACCCAACGAATGGACGAGCTCAAAGGGGGGAGTGAGGCAAGAACCATGCTTTCAGAGAAGTGGTGGTCRGAATCTTATCTGAACTGCGAGAATAACTGACTAAGCCGTGCCATAAGGGGTCATTCTCCAAACYGGACGGGGTCAAGCTTTTAGGTTGTTTAAGTAGGTTGGGTGACAGATCGGCCATAGGAGTACTCCGGGATATAAACCAGGGCAACAAAAGTGGAGCATACGACGATGCCGCCCGTTTTCATTTCGTGGAAGTCCCACGCCGTATTTTCTAACTGTCTCTCATTTTCTCTCTTCCTATTTTCTTTGACGTCTCTCACTTTCTCTCTCCTATTGTTTTGTATCACAATTTTTATTTATTAAAAATTTTAGCTTGCCCAGCCTGTTTTCTCCTATTTTCTTGCCGTCTCTCACTTTCTCTCCCCTATTGTTTTATATCACAATTTTTATTTATTTAAAATTTAAACTTACTCACCCATGCACACCCATGCACATCCAATATTATAAGTGTGTTTAAGTAATTTTTTACACCAATCTTTTTATTTACAATTTTTATTTATTTAAAATTTAAACTTACCCACCCATGCACATCCAATATTATAAGTGTGTTTAAGTAATTTTTTACACTAATTCTTTGATTTATATTATGTTATTGACCTGATCGATATTTCCATATAAATAGAAAATAATTTTGTTTTCAATATAAATAGAAACCATCCTTCTATTAACTAATTTTTTAATACCTTTTTTCATTTATATTATTTGATCTAACGATACTGATCAATTTGTCAACTTGTTTATAAATATTATTATAAAATTTTAACATTTTATTATATATTATCATAAAGTTTTCTATTGTATTTTATAAATTGTAATTTTTGACTGATATCCTTATACTTTATTTGTTGAGATTACATATTAAGGTATATTTCTAGAAAAATAATAATTATTTTATATTAAAAACAACTCACAAAAAATATATAATTATTTTAATATTAAAATAACGTGTTTAAATAGCTCACGCAATACATAATGCTATTTACACTAAGCGATGTTGGGATCAAAAAAGCAACGCGCTTTGCGTGATACGCGTTTTAAAATACTGGTTTTTACCTATACTAAATGGGAGGGGGGGAGAAGGGGAAGTCCCTCCCAAAAGAAAAAGGAAAGAAAAGAAAAGAAAAGAGGAAGTGGATCGCCTAATTGGGGCTATGGAGCAAAGGATTATCAAGGACCTACAACGAGGTATTGACGGTTATTTTCAAATCTCGCATAACAGACTGGGATACGATAAGATAGAAACAAAGGGTGTGTGCATTGCACATGCCAAGGGAGAGTGAAAGCGGTAGGCAAAGCCTGGGGAACCTCTTTATTTTTTTCTTTATGTTTATTGTGTGTGTGTGTGAGTGAGAGTAATTCTGTTATATATATAATTTTTATTTTTATTTTCTCATTTTTTATATTTTTATTTCTTTTGTTGTGTGCTATATTTTTAATTACCTTAATATAATAAAACATGTTGTCCCAACATTTATTTTGAAGTAGTAATAAAATATATTATAATGAACAGTATGAGTAATGTTATTGATTGTGAATCATTCAAATAGGAATTCCTTGCTTAATTTGGATGTGGATTCTATATCATATGTGATAAGAGAAGGGCATTTATGCCACAATACGTTTGTCAAAAAGAATCAGAATAAGTAATTTGGAACCGCTAACCAACGAAAAAGGGGAATAGGATAAATATGTTGGGAGTCAAATAGGCTTTTTTTTTGAGGGGGAGGGGGGGGGAAGGGGAATAGAGAGGGACTTGAGCCCTCACGATTTTAAAAGTCGACGGATTTTCCTTTTACTATAAATTTCATTGGTGCCGGTATTGACATGTAGAATGGGACTCTATCTTTATTCTCGTCCGATTAATCAGATCTTTTAAAAAAGATCGATCGGACTATGGAGTGAATGATTTGATGAATGAATATTCTTTCTTCAATATGGAATCAATTCACACTAATCATTTGATATAGTATTCAATAGATACGTTTATCCTTCATCCTTTCTGAAGTTTCATTCCTCTATCAGCGCAATCAACTTCATTTGTTAGAACAGCTTCATATATCTACTATCTACTATCTACTACTATCCTAAATAGCCGAATGTTTCTGTCAAAATACGTTTGTACAAATATACCCTGTTATTGAAACGGTGTGAAGAAATTGAAAAGACAGAGATAGAGAGGCGGAATGAATGAAACGTTGTATATAACTAAAAAAAATTGAAAAGAAGTAGAATTTATTCTTATTAATCACTCTATCAATGCCAAGAAAACCATGACTTCAAAATACAATAGCAGCCCAGACATGGGATAGTCCTCTATTCGGGACTGATCGATGTACAATTTTCTTATAACAGTCTTTTCATTGGACTCTTTTCCTTTTAAATTTAAATCTTAGGTGATACGAGTTGGATTTATTTTTCTTTCTTACTTCTATGATGTTTATTAACTGTTTTCACCTTGAGATGTGCCCTTTTGATAATTCATAGTTTTCATTGCCATCAATATGTTTAATAGATACTGTTTATTGTAATATATATTTGTCATTGTTGTTGTCTGGAGTGAGGATTTTATCATCCTGATCCAAACAGACACTCAATGTTCTATTTTGATATATTGAATTTCCATGATTTTGATTTCATGGTGGTTTTAGCAATTCACTTTTATATGATAAACATGATGAATTTTCTCAAATATAGGAGAGAAATTGCTTTGATCAGTGTACCATGATTGTTGGAGACTTACAAAAATTTGCACAGTATTTGTTCTTTTAAGAGATTATAGCTACTCGGTGCTTGTACGTACAACTTGATTCTGTTGTTGATAGCTTTCATTCCTTTCATCGTCACTAGAAGCTAATTACTTGCATAAGAACATTAGTTACAATTAACCTTTGTCATATAATCTATCTATCTACTACTAAATAAAATCTACTATGTTTCTGTCAAAATATGATTTAATAGAAATACCCTTTAATCTACAATAAATTTCATAATACAATTTACACTTTATAAACACAAAAAAACCAAACGGCACTTGACAGGGAATATGAGTCAATTCTGTGCCTTTTCTTCAGGTATTCCCCTGCTAAACAGCTCTTCAATTCAATATTTAGGAATTTCGCATAGACAAAGATTGATAATCTCACTCCATGAATTCTATGATTATATTCAAGAATCCTATGCTATAGAATGGGCGAAAGGTAAGGTTAAAATTTTTAAATTTTATCAATCATTGCCAGTTTCAGATCATACACTGCTTCAAATTTTTCCCTATTTTGTGATTTTTTTTTATTCAAGCATGGATCGTCGTCTTCTTCTTCTTCTTCTTCTTCTTCTTCTTCTTCTTCTTCTTCTTCTTCTTCTTCTTCTTCTTCTTCTTCTTCTTTTTTTGTCTGTGTTTCGCATGTAAACATGTTTAAGGCGTAGGAGATGTGTTGTGCTGGCCTTGAGAGAGCATGGATAATGAGGATAGTGGAGGAATAAGATATAGACAATGGTGAGAAAAAGGTAATTTACAATTTAGAATAAATATACAGATAAGAGTCTCAGAAATATAATTAAACCGAACGCCCTCGGATCATTGATTTTTTATGGTCACTGATATGCTTTGATGTTAGGGTATATGTGTTCTCCTCTGATCACTTAAATGTTTTGATGTTTTGCAACTCTGTGAAATTGTTTTTTCTTAGTTGGTTTTGTTTCACATTTATTTGAAAAATAAAATTATACTTAGCGAGTGATCCTTCTACCAAAGTCTTTATTCTATATCTATGTAGGGTAAAAGAAAACAAGTTTGAATACATAACTCGTCTTCTGAACTACATACAAACTCATACATTTATTTTAATTTTTTATTTTAGGAATTGAGGAAAAATTGGCGAAACAGAGGAGAACGACTTTCTCTTTGTGAATTGGTGATAGGTTGGACTTATGAGTGAACTCTTTAGATGCGCATGAGGTATTAATATTGGTTTAATTAAACGGCAAGGGATACATGATATTCTTAGTAAATTATGTCTTTCGTTCATTCTCTTTTCGATTTCTTTTTGTGAAGTGCTTCATTGCTTTGAAGAAAATCTGTCATCTTGCTTCCTATTTCTGCCAAAGGAATCTGATTGATAGAGAAAATGTTGATGTGATTCTAGGTTAATCGCATAGAAATGCATAAACTAATGAAGCTTTTCAATATTACATGAAAATAAATGTACATTAAGTTGCGCAGATTTCACTTTTAACAGTTCACGAGATCACTCTGAGAGGCAGAACTAGCCTATGTTGAACTTGAATAGGCATTCATATAAACTACATTCTCCATCTGTTACTGAATGTGAAAAGACAAAATAGAGTAGTTTAAGATACAAATGTAACCTTCTAAAAGAGAGATAAGAAATAGTTGAAAGAAAAGAGACAAATATTTATTTTGCTAAATTGAATTATTGTTTTCTTTTCTATTTTTTTGGTAATAATGTCTAATCAATAAAATGAAAGTCCAACTGAATATTTTATATGGAAAATACCATCCACTCCATTCTGTTAGAATTTTTTTAGTTTTATTTATTGCCGAATGAACTTTAAAAACTATTGATTACGTGGGATATCCCACACAATCCCGTCCTATCACCCAAACCAAACGACCCCTAATATATAAAGAATGCTTAATATTCTTGAAACAAGATTATTAATATATAAAAATATCACTTCTAATGCAAAAAAATAAGTCCGTTGGTGTATATAAACATCAGGGTTAATATATAGAAATAGCACTGTCAGTGTATAAATAACACTAAATCATTCATGTACCGGATTTTTGAGGTTTTTTTTTTTTTTTTTTTACTTTTTAAAATATGCAATATGGATCTTAAATCGTAGATATTTTAAGACAACTAGCTTGATATGTTTTTTATTTATTTAAAATGAAAAAGTTATGATATTTATAAAATTTGAGGGGCTTTTTTTTCAAAATTCAGATTTGTTTAGGTAGCAGCAGTTATTGACGAAATTAGTGTTTTTTTTTATAGATATTTAGTGCTAAACTTATTAACTTGTAGTGCTAACTGATGAACAATTCAATGCTATTAAAAAAATAGACAAAAGTGCAAAAACACCTTATATTATTATATTATTAATTTAATAAGACTAACATGGCATATTATCAACCATTAAAATTATCCAATAGTTTGGTGTTAGATTGGGCCTTAGGTTATCACATATGAGAGTTCTCATTTGATCCCTCCCATATATACACACACACACACACACACACACACACACATATATATATATATATATATATATATGTGTGTGTGTGGATGGGTGTGTGTGTTTTAGACCGTCAACTTCACCGGCCTCGTACCAAAAATTCAATAGCCGAATTTTTGCAAAACATACATTGTTGGAAAGCCCATTTGAGGAGGTTTTCAATGGCTACCTCAAATGCCCCTTAGCTCTTGAATGGAGAGGGTGCAGTAGTGGTGTGCAGTGACAATGCGGCGGAGCGCTGTCGTCGTGTATTAATGCAAACCGAACCTTGAAATTAATTAAAACCTAGAGCTTCGAGTGTTCTAATCTTAACATTAAGTTAATTAACTTGAATATCTTCTTAATTAAAACCCCCAATATAGAAATGCAAAACTGGAGAGTCCCTATTAGGTTTCACTCTAATTTTTTGGATTTATGTCACACCCACCCCCCGCAATTTTATTTTCCGCCGCGACTCCCTCAACCCCAGGTCGCGCCGTTATCTGCAACTATCATGAATGGCGCCTTCGTTCCCGGTTTCTATGATCTGGCACCAGCCGCCATCACGTTTGGGTCATTGCCAGCGGCTCGACTGTCCAACATATTTCTTGACACACAAGTGAGTAGGGGGTTTTCCACGGTGACGGCGCAACCCCACAGTGTTGACCCGCTTTCTGGTTTCCTGGCCCACCAGCCCATGGCCTCTGCAGCGGTGCCTCCGTCTCCTCTGACTTTTCCTGATCCATTTTTTTCGGCTGCTCTAACTGCATCTCCTCTTTCGGCCGTTAGGGTTCCCCATGCAGAAAAACCCTATTTTCCTCGCTTCGATCCGTCGCTGAAGGGTCCTGACCCGCTTTCCTTTTCTGCAGCGCTTTTGGCGTTACCCCAAGTCCAAGAAACAGTTTCTTCAGCGGGCCACTTTTTTGATTTGCCTCAAGACCAAGTGCCTACTTTAGTGGCCCAACAAGACCAGTCCCAAGCGGCTTCCTCTTTCAAAGCCCAGGCGACTTCTCTTATCCAAGCCCAGGCAGCCCCTCTACACTAGGCCCAAACAGATTTTTTCCAAACCAAGCCCCAAGATTCTCTTGCCCATCATCATAGGTCTCTTCCCTCTTGCGGGCCGACTTTTTGGAGCCATGCGGGCCAAGCGGGCAGGCCCGTTTACTCTCCGTTAAAGCCGTCTCCGGTCAACTTTTCCTCTGGGTCTCCTCTGCTCAAGAAAGGGGATTATTTTTCGGTTATGATTAATGAATCCTTTTACCAATCTCGTGTTTCGCTTTTACGCGACTCACTCATTGGCCGTCTTCTCCATCCGAAAGGATCGAAGTCGCTTACGACCGCTTCTATAAAAGATTCATTATCTACTGCTTAGAACCTCACCGGCAATTGGAACTTCGTTCCACTTGGCAAGGGGTATTTTAGTATCTCTTTCGCTCTTTCTGAGGATCAAAATCGCGCGTTTGCCAAGACGGACTGGAAGCTCGGCTCATCTACTCTAAGGCTCTCCCATGGACCCCGAACTTCAACCCATATAAGGTGCCTTCGGCTTCCTCTCATGTTTGGGTTCACATATATGAATTGCCTATTGAATACTGGGAACGGTCTTTTATTTTGAATATTGTTAGGATAGTTGGTACGCCTTTGAAAATCGATGAACGTTCCCTCAATGGATCTGTCGGCCACTTTGTTCGTGTGCTGGTTGAGTTAAATCTTGGTCATACCCTGGTCGAAACGGTCATGATTGAACGTGAGGGGTACTGCGGTTATATTTCACTAGGTTACGAGAACCTTCCAGATTTCTGCTCGTTTTGCAAAACGGTGGGACACCTTGTTGGTTCTTGCCCAGCCTGCAAAACTCACGCCCCTCAGAATGTGGATGCGGCGATTGGCAGACGGTTAACACCAGGCACCCCCATCGACATTCTTATTCTTGGGATCATAAGGTCTGCACCCGTACAGAACATCGGCCGGTTTTCGTACCTACTACTACTTCTGTCCTGACGACTTCCAACGCTTTTAACGCATTACAGTCTGATCTCTGACCGGAGTCACCACCCCCTACCTCAGAGCCTACTTTGAAATCCGAGCCGTTATCTTCCGCCCCCGTGAACATGGCTCCTAAAGCTGCCGCTACTCTTGTTACTTCGTCCGGTTTGGAAGAAAAGGATTACTGTATCGATTCTAAGCCATCTAATAGTGTCTTAGATATTGTTGAGCAAATAATTGCGCAGCTTTACAGGGAGAACCAGTCGACCATTTACAAATCGGCTGAGATTGTTTGTGACACCTCTCGTCAGCTTGTGCTTTATGAGGAACCTGCTTCAACAACTTCTTCGAGCATGGGTTATGTTGATCAGGTGGACATGGGTTCTTCGGATAAGGTTTCCCCTTTGGCGCAACATACTCCAATAGCCTATCTTGCACATGAAGAAGGCATTACAGTGGATGTTCAGATATTGGCAGTCAACATCGCACCCCTCTTTTTCGTAAACCTGCCACTGATCGAGAATTAGTTTCTATAATTAAAAAATTACAACAAGAGTCATCTACCCCTTTCATTATTGAAGATACAAAATCCTCTCCTGCCCTTCACCTTATGAGTATCGCTTCTATACAATCTTGGGCGGACATGGCTGAAGATGAAGACTCTACTCCTATACACAGAGTTTCAAAGAGTTCTCTTAAGCGGGGATTTCTTATGAAGCGCTAGTATCTTTGTTTTCGTTTTTTCACTGATTTGTTATGCATTCGAACTCTTTTCTCCTTTTTTAATAAAAGCACCGCAATTTATTTTTAAAAAAAACCTGTGTTGTTTGCTGCTTGCTGCATTTTGGTTGTTAATGGATCTACTAAGGTGTAATTATGTGTATATATGGCCCTGATTTAAGGATTTTTTTTATTAATTAGCTTGAAAATGCAAGCTATTTTTTTTAAATATAAATCTATGGTATTTGTTACCACATTTGATATAAGTTCAATTTCATCTACATAGTTCTGAAAAATTTGAGGACGAGATATATATAGTGTGCTACCTGTCACGTATAAGGATTTAAACATGCTTGAATTTTATCGACTATATGGCATCCAAGGATTTCATCAGTCGCATAAGCTACATAAGAAATACGACTCTTCGAGCCTTATGCACCTTCGCTTCGCCTGTCATTACTATTTGAATAACTTTCAAGAAATCATTTCAGGAAATCTTGCTTGAACATGTGTTGATCATATGAGTTTATGATTTTGAAACACATGGTCCGTTTTGAGTGCTTTCTAAAGAGATTTGAGAGATAATGCTTCATTTAAACTCAAATACAAAAATGTGTTTCGAGAGGAGGATTATGTTGACTTTATGTTATATTATCCTGAATCTTATTCTCCTTGGACTCAAGAGATATTTTTTCTACAATTCATGAACTCTACAATGTATGAAAAAAATTAAATCATATTTTCCTTAAACTCAAGAGAGATTTTTCTGCAATTCATGAATTTTACAATGTATGAAAAAAGTTAACTTTACAATGTAAGAAATGAACTCTACAATGTATGAAAAATATTTATAATAGGACTAAACTAAAATGAATTTTCATTTGATTTTTAACTAAATTATTAAGATAATATAGTTCACATGCAACGCACGTGCCTCTTACTTAGTGTATGTAATATATATATATAAATATATATATATATATATATATATATATGGGTTGTTTTCAATGAGAACTCTCCCTTATTTGCGAACCTGCGAACTAGTATTTCTATTATATACCATGAGTATTTTTACTATACAATCATAGTACTTTATTAATATTTCAGTTATATACACAAACAGTGCTTTTATTATATAATCATAATGCTTTTAATCAAATAAGGAAATATACAAAAAAATTGGTCCATCCATTTAATTAGATCTAAGGCTCATAATTGACATGAGGTTCACAAATAAGGACATGGTTCTCATATGAACATAATCCTATATATAAATATATATATATATATATATATATAGGGGTGGGTTCAAATGAGAACATATCCTTTTTTGCAAACCTGCGAACTAGTGTTTCTAATATATACCATCAATACTTTTATTAAACAATCACAATGCTTTATTAATATTTCGGTTATATACACCAACAGTGATTTTATTTTACAACCCTAGTTCTTTTAATCAAATAAGGAAATATACAAAAAATCTGATCCATTCATTTGATTAAATCTAAGGCCATAATTGACCGTAGGTTCACAAATAAGAACATGATTTTCATTTGAACCTAATCCTATATATATATATATCCACAAGACAACAGAGCCATCATTGTGGGGAGGGTAAAGAGCATCCAACGCAAAGCGGCCTTTCATTCCCTTCTTTCGTCGTGGCACACCCCTACTCTAACCTTGGGGTAAATAGTCTCGACTGTTTATATTTATTTTCACTTAATTCTTGTACATAGGAAATGAGATTGAATTCCCTTAACAGCAAATTTTGAAGCTGTTTTATTTCACTCATATAACTATCTGATTTAATTCATCAACCTCAACGATGAATAAAAAAAATAGATATTCAACTCATTTAACTTTCTTGCTAGAAAGAAAAGAAATAGGGTAGATTTTTTGTCTTACCGAATCGCACGTAGAGATATTGATAATACACATAGAGTTAATGGTATTTCATAACTAATTGATTGAGCAGCAGCCCTTAATCCACCTAAAAAGGAATATTTATTATTTGATCCATATCCCGACATAAGAAGTCCAACGGGAGCAAGACTTGAAACGGCAATCCATAAAAAAATACCAATACTAAGATCGGCTAGAATAAATCGATAGCTAAAAGGAATTACTGAATAACTGAGTAAAATGGATATGACTGCTATGGATGGTCCGATACTGAATAAACGAGTATCTCCTCTAGATGGAAGAAGATTCTCTTTGAAAAGTAGTTTTGTACCGTCTGCCAGAGCTTGCAGAATTCCCAAAGGCCCGGCGTATTCGGGTCCAATACGTTGTTGTATCCTCGCAGATATTTCTCTTTCTAACCAAACAATTACTAAGACACCTAGTGTGATTCCTAATACAAGCGTTAAAATAGGGCCAAGTATCCATACGATTCCATAGACTTCTTTTAAGGATTCCAATCTGGAAAAAGAATTGATATATATATGATTAGATTCAAATGAGAACCATGTACCAAATATGTGAACCTAGGGCCAGTTATGGGCCTTAGATCTAATTAAAATGGATGGATCAGATTTTTTGTGTATTTCCTTATTTAATTAAAATCATTAGAATTGTATAATAAAAGCACTACTGGTGTATATAATTGAAAATATTAATAAAGTACTGTGATTATATAATAAAAGCACAGCTTGGTATATAATAAAAGCACTAGTTCGTAGGTTCGCATATAATGACATTGTTCCATTTGAACCAACCCATATTATATATATATATAATATATATATATAATGATTGCATAGATAAATTAAAACAGTAATGAATATAAAAATATAAGTGAAAGTAAATAAGAACATTTAATACGCATAAAATGTAAGTTTGAGAGTATGATTGATAGGGAATAGAGATGGGCAATTGGCCGGTTGGGTCGGGTACTAGAGAACTCGGACCCGCTCCGTCCCCCCACGGGTCGGGTCGCTCTATCATGGGTAGCAGGTTGTGTTGTCTGTTATAATAAATCTTAATTTATCATCAATAAATTTAAAATTATTTTAATATATAATAATCAAATATATTATATAAAGTAATTAAAACAATAATAAGTGAAGAAATCAAATTATTATACATTTTTATAAGCTTAATTATAAGTTTTTAAATCTTTTATTTTGCTCTACTATTATATATTATTCATAAAAATGTCATCACCAATGTATATATTTATGGAATTGACCAATAAATATAAAGTAGAAGGTTTTATTACCCACTAAATCTCTCTCTCTCTCTCTCTCTCTCTCACTTGTACACTTTTCACCAATCTATCAAAAAATTCCCCCATATACCCAACCCACCTTCTCTCCTCTCGTACAAATATCCGGCGTCGATTCTAGTTAGGTCCAACGTCCGTTGAACATAAACTATTTATCATTGATTTAAGTTATTTTTTGAGCTGAACTCCAAAATTTTAGGTCAGCCCAAACCCATTTGCATTATTGAATCATCGGTCAAAATTTTGATTTATAGATGTTTTCACTCGGAAAATTATCAAAATTCTGACATTGATTCCGACCAATTTTGACGTCCATTTAACTTAAAATTCTTATCATTACTTTATGTTATCATTTTGAGTCTGCCTGCTCAGGTCAATCGGACTCCATTTGCTCTATTGAATCGCCTGTCAAAATTTTAATTTTTTTCAACTTTTCACACAAGAATCAGCAATTTTCGACGTTGATTTCGGCCAGCTCCAACATCCGTTTAACCTGAAGATTTATATTAGTTTTTTGTTATCATTTAGAGTATACCACCAATATTTCAAGTCAAATGGAGTCTGTTTGCCTCATTTAATCGCCAATCAAATTTTCAATTTTCAGATTTTTTTTTTTCAACACAAAAAATCAGCAACTTCCGGTAACAATTCCTGCCAGATCTGACGTCTAGTTAACTTGAGATTCTACCATTGATTTTGTTATCATTTCCAGTCTACCTGCAAAATTTTAAGTTATCGAAGTCCGTTTGACCCATTGAATCGCCTGTCAAAGTATTGATTTTCATATTTTTCACACAGAAAATCAGTAACTTTCCGGTGTTGATTCCGACCAACTCCGATTACCAGTTGAACCTAAAATTTATCCATCGAGTTCTTGCTATCATTTCAAATCGAATAGTACTAGCCTCGCTGCCCGACCGCCACCATTTCGGATGAGCCGACCGAAAACCTTAAGGAGATTATTACACGTTACAATAATTATTACCACATTAAAACAACCATTAATCTAAAGTTCACACAGTTGGTAATAAATTACCACAGCCAATAATACAATAATGAGATTACTACATATTGAAAAAGATTACCACAAACCACCATAAACCAATAATAAAATAATGAGATTATTAACAGTTGCGATAAGATCACCACAATCCGTAATCTAAAAATTACCATAATTAGTAATAAATACCACAATTAATAATACAACAATGAGATTATTATCAGTTGCGATAAGGTTACCACATTAGTAATCTAAAGTTACCACAATCAATAATAGAATAATGAGATTATTAAGATTACCAGAACAAGTAATAAGATTACCACAATCCAGTAATAAAATTATCATATTCAGTAATTCTCATGAGCAAGGCATCAGAGTTTTTTTCAAATGATCATCAACTGAAAACAAGTTATATTTCGCAATCCACCCGTGTTTTTGTGGTTGTCAACTCAATTAAGTTATTTCATATGACACAATATTTGTAATACACATTTTCAATATTTATGTTTTCAACGTTTACATAATATGGGATAGGATTACCACAAAGAGTAATAGAATTATCATCCGATAATAAAATTATCAATCAGTAAAAAAATTTCTCACAAATGATAATCATCATACTAGGATTTCAAACATTGATTTCAATGATTACCGGTTCAAATAAATAATTTATTGTAATATAATATTTTTTTTATAACTAGTCGACTCATCAAACTTCCCGATCCAGAGATTAACTAGAAAATTAGCTTAACACGGGTGACACAATAATATTTGATCATCATGTATATAACTGCGACCAAAATAACAATACCTATGATAAATAGAAAGAGGCACAAGCACGAGCAGCTACCTTTTGTCTGCTTGTTCGATTCTGCAAGCCTCCTCTGTACTCAATGTTTCATTTCCAACAAAACAAAAAACAGTAAAAACCATATTGACTTTATATGTTGAATGTGAGGCAATTTTCATTTAGAATCTTTAAGGGGCAGTTTGGACTAGGTTCAATTGAGATTCTAAATCATGATATTTAGAATAATGAGTATTCAAAATTCTATCAACAGTAGGAATTTTTGTTTGTTGTAGGATTAAGAATTCTTTACTTTTTATCATAGATGTCAAATCATGTTTGGAAAAAGTGGATGGTAATATATTTTTATATTGTATTTGATGTCAATCATATCTAAAAAGTGGATGGTGTTGTATATTTATATTGTATTTAGTAATATATAATTATTTAAATGTAATTATGATGAGATAAAAGAGATGAGGGTGAGTTTAGGTGTAAAACGTGTTGATTGAATATTGAAATTTGAGTTCTAAAACAAGTAAGGATTGAGATTCGAAATTCCAATTCGGTAATTGAGAGTTATAGAACAAACACCCCCTAAATGAAGCGCCATCTTTTGTTGCTTTATTTATTGAAATAATATATATATATATATATATATATATATATATATAGTACTATATATATAATATATTGGGACTTGGGAGTTCTTGCGAGCCTATGAATGGAGAAAGACAAGATTCACACATTTTAGTTGAAAAAATCAATTTTCAGTTTGCCCATGTTTTGCTTTCGCTTCGAATACATTTAACCAAATCTTAAAAAATCAAGGGTGGAATGTTTCTAATTTTGGAAAATTATTTTTGGTATTTTTTGTAATTAGAAAGAAACTTGCTTTTGAAATTCTTATCGCAACTTTTGACCTTGACATGTTCATCCAAATTATCTTGCACATCAACAACATTACGATCACCGTCAAAGCAACTAACAAATTATGAACTTATTAACAACTAGCATCTTTAGGCAACTAAATATGAAGCCAAACATCTCCATCCAACTTAAAGAGTATGCTAAATATGAAACCATTATTCTTCTCCATGATTTTCTAAGATGACATCTCCATCCAACTCATAGTCAACTCCATTTTCATTAATTTCCTCATCCCCGGACTCAAAATCATCTTCATATAGTTTCTCTTATTCTACTACTCCTCAGAGGCATTGTCATTTCATCCTCTCCCATATGCATATCATCACCCATTGCTCCCTCCTCATCAATCCCATTAACAATCCACTCTTGTGCACAAGTCGAATCATGGGAAAATAATACATTCACATTACTTCTATCCTTATTCCTCTTTTGCTTGCTCAACAACCTCGCATTGAATTACAAAAAAGGAATATTTATTATTTGATCCATATCCCGACATAAGAAGTCCAACGGGAGCAAGACTTGAAACGGCAATCCATAAAAAAATACCAATACTAAGATCGGCTAGAATAAATCGATAGCTAAAAGGAATTACTGAATAACTGAGTAAAATGGATATGACTGCTATGGATGGTCCGATACTGAATAAACGAGTATCTCCTCTAGATGGAAGAAGATTCTCTTTGAAAAGTAGTTTTGTACTGTCTGCCAGAGCTTGCAGAATTCCCAAAGGCCCGGCGTATTCGGGTCCAATACGTTGTTGTATCCTCGCAGATATTTCTCTTTCTAACCAAACAATTACTAAGACACCTAGTGTGATTCCTAATACAAGCGTTAAAATAGGGCCAAGTATCCATACGATTCCATAGACTTCTTTTAAGGATTCCAATCTGGAAAAAGAATTGATATATATATGATTAGATTCAAATGAGAACCATGTACCAATATGTGAACCTAGGGCCAGTTATGGGCCTTAGATCTAATTAAATGGATGGATCAGATTTTTTGTGTATTTCCTTATTTAATTAAAATCATTAGAATTGTATAATAAAAGCACTACTGGTGTATATAATTGAAAATATTAATAAAGTACTGTGATTATATAATAAAAGCACAGCTTGTATATAATAAAAGCACTAGTTCGTAGGTTCGCATATAATGACATTGTTCCATTTGAACCAACCCATATATATATATATATATATATATATATAATGATTGCATAGATAAATTAAAACAGTAATGAATATAAAAATATAAGTGAAAGTAAATAAGAACATTTAATACGCATAAAATGTAAGTTTGAGAGTATGATTGATAGGGAATAGAGATGGCAATTGGCCGGTTGGGTCGGGTACTAGAGAACTCGGACCCGCTCCGTCCCCCCCACGGGTCGGGTCGCTCTATCATGGGTAGCAGGTTGTGTTGTCTGTTATAATAAATCTTAATTTATCATCAATAAATTTAAAATTATTTTAATATATAATAATCAAATATATTATATAAAGTAATTAAAACAATAATAAGTGAAGAAATCAAATTATTATACATTTTTATAAGCTTAATTATAAGTTTTTAAATCTTTTATTTTGCTCTACTATTATATATTATTCATAAAAATGTCATCACCAATGTATATATTTATGGAATTGACCAATAAATATAAAGTAGAAGGTTTTATTACCCACTAAATCTCTCTCTCTCTCTCTCTCTCTCACTTGGTACACTTTTCACCAATCTATCAAAAAATTCCCCCATATACCCAACCCACCTTCTCTCCTCTCGTACAAATATCCGGCGTCGATTCTAGTTAGGTCCAACGTCCGTTGAACATAAACTATTTATCATTGATTTAAGTTATTTTTTGAGCTGAACTCCAAAATTTTAGGTCAGCCCAAACCCATTTGCATTATTGAATCATCGGTCAAAATTTTGATTTATAGATGTTTTCACTCGGAAAATTATCAAAATTCTGACATTGATTCCGACCAATTTTGACGTCCATTTAACTTAAAATTCTTATCATTACTTTATGTTATCATTTTGAGTCTGCCTGCTCAGGTCAATCGGACTCCATTTGCTCTATTGAATCGCCTGTCAAAATTTTAATTTTTTTCAACTTTTCACACAAGAATCAGCAATTTTCGACGTTGATTTCGGCCAGCTCCAACATCCGTTTAACCTGAAGATTTATATTAGTTTTTGTTATCATTTAGAGTATACCACCAATATTTCAAGTCAAATGGAGTCTGTTTGCCTCATTTAATCGCCAATCAAATTTTCAATTTTCAGATTTTTTTTTTCAACACAAAAAATCAGCAACTTCCGGTAACAATTCCTGCCAGATCTGACGTCTAGTTAACTTGAGATTCTACCATTGATTTTGTTATCATTTCCAGTCTACCTGCAAAATTTTAAGTTATCGAAGTCCGTTTGACCCATTGAATCGCCTGTCAAAGTATTGATTTTCATATTTTTCACACAGAAAATCAGTAACTTTCCGGTGTTGATTCCGACCAACTCCGATACCAGTTGAACCTAAAATTTATCCCATCGAGTTCTTGCTATCATTTCAAATCGAATAGTACTAGCCTCGCTGCCGACCGCCACCATTTCGGATGAGCGACCGAAAACCTTAAGGAGATTATTACACGTTACAATAATATTACCACATTAAAACAACCATTAATCTAAAGTTCACACAGTTGGTAATAAATTACCACAGCCAATAATACAATAATGAGATTACTACATATTGAAATAAGATTACCACAACCACCATAACCAATAATAAAATAATGAGATTATTAACAGTTGCGATAAGATCACCACAATCCGTAATCTAAAATTACCATAATTAGTAATAAATACCACAATTAATAATACAACAATGAGATTATTATCAGTTGCGATAAGGTTACCACATTAGTAATCTAAAGTTACCACAATCAATAATAGAATAATGAGATTATTAAGATTACCAGAACAAGTAATAAGATTACCACATCCAGTAATAAAATTATCATATTCAGTAATTCTCATGAGCAAGGCATCAGAGTTTTTTTCAAATGATCATCAACTGAAAACAAGTTATATTTCGCAATCCACCCGTGTTTTTGTGGTTGTCAACTCAATTAAGTTATTTCATATGACACAATATTTGTAATACACATTTTCAATATTTATGTTTTCAACGTTTACATAATATGGGATAGGATTACCACAAAGAGTAATAGAATTATCATCCGATAATAAAATTATCAATCAGTAAAAAAATTTCTCACAAATGATAATCATCATACTAGGATTTCAAACATTGATTTCAATGATTACCGGTTCAAATAAATAATTTATTGTAATATAATATTTTTTTTATAACTAGTCGACTCATCAAACTTCCCGATCCAGAGATTAACTAGAAAATTAGCTTAACACGGGTGACACAATAATATTTGATCATCATGTATATAACTGCGACCAAAATAACAATACCTATGATAAATAGAAAGAGGCACAAGCACGAGCAGCTACCTTTTGTCTGCTTGTTCGATTCTGCAAGCCTCCTCTGTACTCAATGTTTCATTTCCAACAAAACAAAAAACAGTAAAAACCATATTGACTTTATATGTTGAATGTGAGGCAATTTTCATTTAGAATCTTTAAGGGGCAGTTTGGACTAGGTTCAATTGAGATTCTAAATCATGATATTTAGAATAATGAGTATTCAAAATTCTATCAACAGTAGGAATTTTTGTTTGTTGTAGGATTAAGAATTCTTTACTTTTTATCATAGATGTCAAATCATGTTTGGAAAAAGTGGATGGTAATATATTTTTATATTGTATTTGATGTCAATCATATCTAAAAAGTGGATGGTGTTGTATATTTATATTGTATTTAGTAATATATAATTATTTAAATGTAATTATGATGAGATAAAAGAGATGAGGGTGAGTTTAGGTGTAAAACGTGTTGATTGAATATTGAAAATTTGAGTTCTAAAACAAGTAAGGATTGAGATTCGAAATTCCAATTCGGTAATTGAGAGTTATAGAACAAACACCCCCTAAATGAAGCGCCATCTTTTGTTGCTTTATTTATTGAACTATATATATATATATATATATATATATATATATATATATATATATATATATATTGGGACTTGGGAGTTCTTGCGAGCCTATGAATGGAGAAAGACAAGATTCACACATTTTAGTTGAAAAAATCAATTTTCAGTTTGCCATGTTTTGCTTTCGCTTCGAATACATTTAACCAAATCTTAAAAATCAAGGGTGGAATGTTTCTAATTTTGGAAAATTATTTTTGGTATTTTTTGTAATTAGAAAGAAACTTGCTTTTGAAATTCTTATCGCAACTTTTGACCTTGACATGTTCATCCAAATTATCTTGCACATCAACAACATTACGATCACCGTCAAAGCAACTAACAAATTATGAACTTATTAACAACTAGCATCTTTAGGCAACTAAATATGAAGCCAAACATCTCCATCCAACTTAAAGAGTATGCTAAATATGAAACCATTATTCTTCTCCATGATTTTCTAAGATGACATCTCCATCCAACTCATAGTCAACTCCATTTTCATTAATTTCCTCATCCCCGGACTCAAAATCATCTTCATATAGTTCTCTTATTCTACTACTCCTCAGAGGCATTGTCATTTCATCCTCTCCCATATGCATATCATCACCCATTGCTCCCTCCTCATCAATCCCATTAACAATCCACTCTTGTGCACAAGTCGAATCATGGGAAAATAATACATTCACATTACTTCTATCCTTATTCCTCTTTTGCTTGCTCAACAACCTCGCATTGAATTACAAAATATAATTTACAAAAAGACATATTATTAAATAGTATTATAGTATTTATATTTTAAATTAGCTACTAACTTCTAAGTTACTAATTAAGCCATAATATTTTATAAAGGTAACTAATATTAAATGGCAATATGGCATCAATCAAAATAGCCGCTATATGAAGAATGAAATTTCAAAATAGACCAAAAAAATAATGCGAAAAGAAGTAATAAATTTTCAAAAGGTAACTAACCCCTTCAAATGTACTCTAATTTCTTTCACAACCGGATGAACTAGTTGTCAATGAAAGTATCCTCATAGCCAGTCTCTGTAAGTGCGGAGTTATTGCACCAATATTCGACCACCAAGTAACTTCGTGAGAAAAAATAAATATTAATTTTATTTTATAACAAACAGAACAACAATGAGAATTATTTTTTCATCACTAAATCAAATAAATAAAAATAACAACACAAGAGGTTCTATTCACTTTGACATACAAAAATTATAAAATATTAAATACAATAACAAGTCAAGAGTCCCATTTTTCCTTCTCTCAATTGTGTAAATAATAAAATGTTATTACTATAAGAATAAAATATTAAATTTAAAGACCAATTAAAGAAAAACATCTTAAATAAAACTGCAAAAATAAAATATTTACCTGGGTCAAACTTTAAATCATTCAAAGAGCATGCTTTCGTTGAAAGTGCCTTCTGGAAAGTCAAATCCTTTTCATTACTTGGACACTCATCACTCATGATATTTTTTTGCATATCAATATCGCTAGGAAACAAAACATCGAAGCTTCAGTTACACCAAGTGAGACGTCTTGATCCAAATGAAGAAATGGGTTCTTGTAATGATAAAATGGATTCAACATGTAAGCCATCAAATGTAATGGGCTATGTAGCCTATTTTTCATTTTTCATCAATAACTTCAATAATTGGCTCGTAGTTTTTTAGAATATTGTTTAGAGCAGCTCGCCATACACAAACCCTATTGACGGCTTTTGATCATAATTTGCAATTCGAAGTACCTTTACCAAAGGTGTGAGAATCTGAATAGATAAAGATACACCACTCCAGAAATCCATGCTCATTACTATTGTGGAAGCAGCTTTTCCTTCGAGACTCTTAGAAAACTTGCACTGCTTCCATTCAAGACTTCCAAACATCATCTTCAGTTGGGCTATTTTTTCATACAAACTTTGCAATGTTAGGAAGGCCGAAGCAAATCTCGTCAGTCCTGGTCTAACTATGTCCCTCTTTTTTGAATGTGACCTCATCAATGTCAAGACCTTGTGGTGTTCATAAAGAAAGATAGCCAACGCCTTTGCTTGATCAAGGGCTTTCTTGAACCTTGGTTGTTTTGCAATACTTTCAAGTATGAGGCTTTTAGTATGAGCAACATATGAAGTATAAAAGATCTTCGGCCTCCTATCCTTCAAAAACTTTGCAACCTTCATGTTGTTCGGTACATTGTCGGTTACAATTTGAACCGCGTGCTCTGGGCCAACTTGCTGGATGCATTATTTAACATAATCTCATATTACTTCACTCGTGTGTTGCAATGTGACGGAGTAAAGTTGCAGGACTGAGAAAATAATGAGATATTTATTTAAAAAATAAAGTAAACAAAGATCAAGTGATACAGTGAATTACCCTCCAGCAAGAATGACTTATTGCCCAGCTCCTAAAGCTCTATTTTGCAAAGTAAAAAGCCTCCTTTACTAGTACGGAAGGTTTGACATTACATTCTATTACCATGTATAAATTAAGTAAATTATCAATCAAAGATACCACAAAAATAGGCTTTCAATCCCTTGATATTCTGCATCAATTATGGTCCTCCAATTATGTTCAATTGTGATCTTGTCTTGATTAGTTTTCATATTAACCTTCTTTCCTTTATTCTCGCGTGAATAAACTATCCAACGATTTTGCTTTGTACCATTGCTGCCCGCCACAGAAATAGCCTTGTCCACAAGGTCGGAGTTAGGAAGCTGACCCCAAAAATCAGAAGCATTCATCCAAGTAGCATCGACACAAGAATTCAGAATTCCTTCCCATTGTCTTAAGACTTGATGTTCCCCAAGATGGTGGCGATTTGCTAGAATTTCCTGAGGGACATAGTTACGTTCATCCATGGCCATGTCCTCTGAAAAAGTTCGGTGATATCTGAATGTTTACCTGTTACACGTCGTAACTAAGACACGTGAAATAAATGATATACCTTTAGCTGAAGTCGGCAATGCAAGCTTGTAAACATCGTTGAATTTTTGTAGAATTGTGAATGGGCCATAGTATCTTGGGGCAAGTTTTGGTTGACATGATGATGGATTATTGATTGTCTATGCGCCTGGAGCTTAAATAGGACCTTGTCACCCTCGACAAACTCCAAATCACACCGTTTGGTATTGGCTGCTTTGACCATGCGTTGTTGGGCCCGAGTAAGATTGTGTAGAAGTTGGCGAAGTAGCTCATTCCGTTCATTGTGCTCTTCAGCAACTTCTTCCACCTTGAATTTTCCAGGTAAGAACTGGTGCTAGGTTGGAGGAAATCTACCATACACGGCCTAGAAGGGTGTCAGACCAGCAGCTCCTTGAAACGAGGTATTATACCAATATTATGCCCAGTGAAGGTACTGCCCCCATTGTTTGGGTTGTTCAGATGCAAAACACCTCAGGTATTGTTCAAGGAACCTATTAGAACTTTGGAGTGGCCGTTAGTCTGAGGATGGTAAGCGCTACTTATCCGTATTTTAGTGTTCAATTTAGCAAAAAACTCAATCCAGAAAGTGCTATAGGATCACGATCACTTACGATTTATTGTAGAACTGCATGTAAGCAAACAATCTCTTTACCAAAAAGCTCTGTGAGAGATATTACACTGAATGGATGTCGTAGGCCGACAAAGTGGTCATATTTGGTGATCGAACCCATTGAAACGAGGCATTCCCGTAATGAAATCCATGGAGATACCCTCCCATGTGTTTGAAGGAATGGGAAGGGGATGGAGGAGACCAGCTGGTGCCAAAGTGTCGTATTTATTTTTTGACAGATAAGACATTCTGACAAGAATTGTTGAACACTTTTCATCATCCCTTTCCAATGCATATTTTCAGCCAAGCGTAGGTAATTGCGGTAATTACCTGAGTGACCCCCATGGGTGTGGAGTGGAATTCCTCTAGTAGTTTTGGAATCCATGGTGAGGTGGCTGTTCGCCCTTTATAAAATAAACGTCCATGAATTAGTTCATACAAAGGATGGCTAGACAAATTCTTTTAGAGCTGCTCCAAAATAGGTTTTAAGTCGTCGTCCCGTGATATAGAGGCTTCCATATCAGCCCAGTCTACCCAAATTGGAAGGGAGATCGCGGACAACTCCAATTCCTCATGTTGTCTAGACAAGGCATTGGCTGCGTTGTTGCTCTTATGAGGTTTATAAGTGACTTCAAAGTCGTAACCCATTAGTTTAGCTACCCAATTCTGTTATGACAGCGTGGTGATACGCTGCTGTAATAAGTAGCACATACTGGAATGGTCGGTATGAATAACAAATCGTCGACCCATTTGCTATGGCATCCAATGTTGAATAGCCATGGAAAGTGCCATCAACTCTTTCTCACAAGCAGACTTTGCGAATGTGCGCTCTGATAGGGCCTTGCTAAAGTATGCAATCGGGTGGGGTCCTTGCATCAACACTGCGCCCACACCCGTTCCAGAAGCATCATATTTAATAATAAATGGTTGGTAAAGAACTGGTGGAGTGAGGATAGGTGAACAAGTTACTGTTGATTTTAGTGCTTCAAAGGCTTGTTGTGCAGCGTCAGTCCATTAGAATTGTCATGGTCTCTTTTTTGAGAAGTGAAGTAAGTGGTTGAGCTATTTTCCCGTAGTCTTTAATAAATTGATAGTAATCATCGATCTAACCCAAGAATCCCCGAACGGCTTTGGTGGATTTTGGTTGAGGCCATCAGAGAACACTTGACACCTTTGAAGGATTCATAGCCACCCTAAATTGTGAGACAATATGGCCTAAATACTCCACAAACGTTCACCCAGATTCACATTTCTTTGAATTCTCTTTGAGTTGGTGAGCATCGTGAACTCTTAATAACATTTCCATGTGATGCAAATGACCCTCCCAAGTGATGTTGTAAACTAAGATGTCACCAAAGAAGACTAACACAAATTGCTGCAGATGGAGCCAGAAGATGTCGTTTATAATGGCTTAGAAAGTGGCCGGTGCATTCTTCAAGCCAAAAGGCATAACAAGAAACTCGTAATGGTCAGTGTGTATGGAAGGCATTCGTAGTAACATCTTGTGGTGCCACTCAGATTTGATGATAACCCGAGCACAAATCAATTTTAGAAAAATATCGGGCTCCGTGAAGTTCATCTAGCATTTCTTGGATGTCAGGAATTTGATTTTTACTCGCTACTATGACCTTGTTTAACTCCCGATATTCAACATAAAATCTCCAACTACCATCTTTCTTCTTCACCAATAATACTGAATGAGAGAAAGGACTGGAACTAGGTTGTATAACATTAGCAATTAGCATTTCCTCAACTAAACTTTCGACCTCGCCTTTTTTATGGTGACTGTAGCGATAGGGTTTTACACTAACTGGAGTGTCACCTGTTTTCAAAATGATTTTATGATCAATTAGCCGAGAGGGGGGCAACGCGCAGGGTTCGCCAAAGACCTGGTTATGTCCCCGTAGTAAATCATTCAATTAGGATTTTTGTTAACAAGTAATGTCACTAGAAGTGTGGGTTGTTGATGGTAATGTCGTATGTCCCAAAGCATGCAACAAAATTCAATAGCTTCTAAGCTTTTCATGGAATTGACTGAAACGGGTAGTTGGGACAATGAAGGTTCACCTACCAAGTGAATGGGCTGATCGCCCACTTTAAAATCCATCATCATGTGTGCCCAATTAGCGTTGACATCTCCCAATGTCTGTAGCCAGGACACTCTAAGATTAATGTCCACACCACCCAAGGAAAAACAAAACAATCCAAAGTAATTGTAGTTGGTCCTAAATCCATAGGTAATTGAGAGTACTTACACTCAGATTCTGCCCGACAACCATCTCCCAAACGAACACCAAAATGATGTGTTGTCTCTAATGGATGTTGTGTTTTATCAATCAAGTTGATGAAAATAAAGTTGTGGCTTGCACCACTATTTACCAAGAAGAGGACGTCCACATCTGCGACACGCCCTAAAATTTCATCGTTTTGGGTCCACCAATGCCTCCAATCACTGACAAGGGAAGGCCGAACACTGTAAATTATGCGGCTTGCAGTTGTTGTTCAAGTTCAGGTTGGTCAATTTTACTTAAGTCATGGTGGATCTCGTCGTCGTCATCCTCTACTGCAGTTATTGTCCGTAGAGACTTATTTGGGCACATATGCATCGGGGTGTATGGTTGTTGACAACGAAACAGAGTCCTTTTGGTCCTCATATCTAGATACTCGAGATTGGTGCAATGGCGTGTAGCTTTATGTGTTGTTGTCAGTCCCGGGTTGTGTTGAAGAGGAGCATTAGAGCGTACTTGGGAAGAAAATTGCTTGTTGAGATTGATTTCGGAGTGCTAAAATTTGGTCAAGTCTGGCTTGTGATGTGGGGTCATGTTTGAAAAAGAGTTTGGTGGGTCTAATTTATTGAGCCCACTGGACCACCTAAGCCCATACCCAGAATTACCCTTTCTGATAGATACGTTGCCGCCAATTTTCCCTGATAGACGGCTATGAGACAAGAATTTAATTTATTGTTCTATTGTGTGAGCCACCCTCGTTGTTGTTCTTAAGTCAACGACGTCATTTGGTCTTAGGCGCACACGGATTTCTGCCTTAAGCCCATTGAGGAACAATCTTAATTGCACATGGGGGCCAAGTCCGGGAGTTTGAGTTACTCAAGCACGAGGTTCATTCTTATAATCCACCACCGTCCCTAATTAATGGAGCACTGCAAGTCGTTTAATGGGAGGGCAAGATAATTCACAGGCAAATTCATCAAGAAGTTCTGTCTTGAACTTCCCCCAAGTGAGAGAATGATTTTGCTGTTGTATCCATTAGAGATAGTGGAGTGTCGGGCCCTCCATGCTGATGAAGACATAAGCTACCTTAAGATCCTCACGAGTGTGTTAAATTGCGAAGTATTGTTCAGCTCTTGCTAGCCATCCCATCGGATTTGTGCCTTTAAAGGTTGTTATTTCAATATTTTTGGAGGTGAGATGTGTATCCTGGAGGAGCGTGGAGTTTTTGTGTTGCTCGATTTATCCATAGGTGGTACATTATCTGAGCCCGCCTTGGATATAGTATTGGACTAGCCATGCCCTTTGCTCTGTAAGGATTGAGTGACTAATTCTGCTTAGTTTTGCATAGGATTCCTCTATACTTGTGAACCGACAATTCATTTCGGTTCGTATTTCTTCCTGCCCCTTCTCCAATGCTTCGACTCGTGAGTCTATTCTGGTCATTTAGAACTGCATGTCGAACCAAGTTGATGGAGTAAAGTTGCAGGACAGAGAAAATAATGGATTTTTATTTAAAAAATAAAGTAAACGAGGAACAAGGGATATGGTGAATTACCCTTCAGCAATAATGACTTCTTGTTCAGCTTCTAAAGCTCTATTTTGCAAACTAAAGGGCCTCCTTTGCTAGTACGGAAGGGATGACTTTATAGTCTATTACCATGTATAAACTAAGTAAATTATCAATCAAATATATCACTAAAATAGGCTGTCAATCACTTGATATTCTGCATCAATTTTGGTCCTCCAATTATGTAATCGAGCATCCGTTTAATCGAGCATCCGTCATAATCGAGCATCCGTCATAATCGAGCATCCGTCATAATCAAGCATCCGTCATAATCGAGCATCCGTTTAATCTCCACTCTTCTTCATGTGTCTTCAATAAATCTTTTGTTATGTCAACCTCTTTCTTCACGAATGGTTCAGTCAACGCATATATTGTCGAAGGTCTAAACCCTAATCTAAATTGACCAGCTGCCTCCAGCATCATCTTGAAGCTATCTAATTCCATACAGTTAAATGAAATCCCAGCCTCATAAGCCCATCTACAAATATATTCTTTCACGACATCCGCACTTTCATTGAATAATTTTGTATCATTGATAACTTGTTGCTGCTGGATCAAGCTTCAGGATTTATAACGTTTCCGAACTTATCCATTGGGCCAAGAATATATGGTGGTTTCATGGCCCTAAACTCTTGTATTTGCTCAACATCAATAGCTTTATAGATAATAAACTCTAATCTCTTTGATTCTTCTTCACATTTCTTCTTTTTCTTCTGATGCTTTGCTTCATCGATCGCATTTCTATAAATTGCTTGATCTTCCTTTGTAGCTTTTGTACATGAAGCAACATTTCCCTTAGTTTTTACAATGTTTTCTTTAATTCTATAAACTCCTCCAGACATCGTCTGCTGACACTTGATGCATTAGATTTTATCAAAATTCTTGTTATCAACTAAGATGGCATACCCCCATCCAACATCATTTGATTTTAGTTTATACACCGTTTGTGAATCACAAGATTCAGAAACTAGTCGAGGCAGCATTTAAAGTTGCCATTTAATATATGACTGAAACAATAAGGAGACAATAATCATACTCATGACATAGAATGATAGAAATGTGAAGGAATAAGTTTACTTATATAATGCCAATATTTAGAGTAATGAATTAAAATTCATGACAATCCGTATAAGATGTCTTTGGCATCTTCTTAGGTTTGGATTTGCATCTATAAATTGCTTATTGAATACTGGGAACGATCTTTTATTTTGAATATTGTTAAGGTAGTTGGTACGCCTTTGCAAATCGATGAGCGTTCTCTTAACGGCTCTGTCGGCCACTTTGTTCGTGTGCTGGTTGAGTTGAACCTTGATCACACCCTTCGTGAAACGGTCATGATTAAGCACGAGGGGTATTGCGGTTATATTTCGTTAGGTTACGAGAACCTGCCGGATTTCTGCTCGTTATGCAAAACGGTGGGACACCTTGTCGGTTCTTGTCCTGCTCGTAAAACTCGTGCCGCTCAGAACATGGTCAACGACGAATAGCAGACGGTTAACACCAGACGCCCTCGTCGACGTTCTGATACTCGTGACCAGAAGGACCATAACCGTACGAAACCCAAGTTGGCTTCCGTCCCTATTACTTCTGCCTTGATGACTTCACCATTTTTAACGCGTTGCAGTCTGATATCGGCACAGAGTCACCACCCCTGTCCCGGTTCCATCTCTGGGTCCTGAACCCTCCTCCTCTACTCTCGGTTACCTTGACCCTAAAACTACCGTTGCCCATGCCCCCTCATCCACTTCAGATGGAAAAAGGCAACTTTTTGTTTGTGACACCTTTCGACAGATTGTGCTTTATGAGGAACCTGCCTCATCGAGCACGAGTTATGTTGATCAGGTGGACATGAGTTCTTCAGATAAGGTCTCTCCCTCGGCGCAACATACTCCAACAGCCTGTCTTGCACGTGAAAAGGGTATTATAGTGGATGATTCGGATATGTGCATCCAACATCGCACCCCTCTTTTTCGTAAGCCTGCCACTGATCGAGAACTAATTGATATAATTAAAGAAATTACAACGTGAATCTTCTACTCCTTTCACTGTTGACGATACAAAATCCTCTCCCGCCCTCCACCTCATGAATATTGCTGCTAGACAATCTTGGTCGGATTTTGCTGATGATGAAGATATTACTCCTATACGCAGAGTTTCAAAGAGTTCTTTTAAGGCGAAGATTCCTTGTGAAGCGCTAATATCTTCATTTTCGTTTGTCAAAGAATTATTTAGAGTATGATTGATAGGGAATTCGGCCCCCAGATTTATTTTATTTGATGCAAATTGGTCGTATAGGGAACTCGACCCCCCATATCTTTTTTTATTTTTTTAATATATATTTTGCACTTTAAGAAATAATTAAAATTCATGACAATAATGAATAATATGTCAAAAGGATTGAAAGCTACAAATAGATGGATCTTGACTTTTACATTTGCCGTGAAATATCGAGGATGTGATTGTTGTAAATAAAACAAGGAAAAATGTTTTTTTATTTCTTTTTAAGTTTCCAAATTTATTAAGAGTTAAGTAAAGTAATGAAATCCTCTCTTCGTCCCAATTTGATGGTTTTACGGTTGGTTTCAAACAAATTAAGAAATTAGTAGTTTATATTGTTAAGTCATTAATTTTGTTAGTGTTTTTCAATTATACACTTCTTGAATTTATTAATATCAATTAATACTCATAGAAATCAGTGTTGGAATTAGTATATTTGTTATTGAAATTGTAATTATCAATTTTCAATTTACGAGATAGAAAATTAGTATTTTAATAATATTAATTACGGTATGTGTGAAAATAAAAATTTAATGATATGTTAAATATGGTAATTGGATTATTTTTGTGGGACGGACAAAAATAGAATAAGTGAGTAGACATATGAGCTCAGTGGATGTTTTAAGCTTTATTACATTGGTATTGTGACGTGCTAGACATATAAATAGTAAATAACTAAATACACAAAAATAGAAAGTGAGATTAAATCATTAAATGAAGTTAAATCAACTTAAATGATTGTACTGTTAGATCCGTGATTAATCGCTCAACCAAGTTTTTTTGGCTGATTGACTGTTAGATGGCACCTGCCGTCTAAGCAGCGCCTAAGCCTGAAATTTACAACAACGTTCATAACACACATTTAAGTGCTAGGCGTATTAGAGAGAAGAAAATTGGAGAGTTGATTAAATAAATAAATAAGTTATTGGTTTAACAAGTGATAGGATGATGTGATAGCTTGATATTTTCATATCCAGAATTTGCACATATCAAATGCTTTTCACATGGCATTAAAGAGCCCAACTACGAATGTAAGGGTTGGTTTGGTTGGTGTATCTCACGTGTACCCTATATAATAACATTTTCTATGTTTATCTACAAAAAAAAGATAAAAGTAAAACGATATACATACTTAACTGTCATTGTTTAAATAAAAATATAAAATAAATAATGTGTTTAACCAGTAAACACATCAATGCTCCATATTACTTAACTTGCTCAATTGTATATAACAGTCAATACTCCGTAATTGCGATTCTATCCTATGATGGGTTGTTTCACGGAAATTAAAAATATTTATTAATGTTAGTTATAAATGCAAAATGATTATAATAATTTTTTTTATTTAGATGAAATAAATATGTGATATAATAACTAGAGAGTTAAAATTTTAACATTTAAATATTTATGGTAAAAAATAAATTAAACTTAGTTTTTTAAGATAGTCCAATATTCCATTTTCCTCCATCCCACAAATATAGTCCGATTAATATATTTAACATATCATTAAATTTTCATTTCCAGACGTACCTTTAATTAATATTTTTGAAAAACTAATATTTTACATGGTAAATTGAAAATTAATGATTACAATGTCTTATTATTCCAATAACAAATATACTGGTTTTAACCTTAATTTTTATAAATATTAATTGACATTAATAAATTTAAGAAAAATATAATTGAAAAATACTAACTAAATTAATTGGGACGAAGGAAGTATAATATAATTATATTCATTACACTACACGTAATATTCAAATTTAATGCGAACATACGTATTTATCAACATCAGACATCAATAATTTACCCTAAATTATCACTCGTATAACTTTGGGCCAAGGCTCTTCTTCTTTTAGAACTATATTAAAAAATTTCAATAACTACTCTTTAATCCCATTTATATATAAAAAAAAAGTACTTTAGAGTTCTCAACTCAAACTCGAATCAAAATCATTTATTTTTTCTTGTTATGATACATTTTTTATGTTTACGCTTGGGACAACTCCTCCAATCCCTCTTTTTTCTTAATTTTATTTTGACAAGTGGGAAATAATATGGTGTGTGGAATTTTTTTATTTTCTTATTTAGAAAACGTGTGTAAAATAATTCTTGGATATCATATCAAACATAATTTCCAAACACACACAAAAAGAATATAATAATAATATTGGTAGTTGAACTTGTGTCTTGTTAGTTAATGCCGCCATTTCCTAATTTTCTTCTTCATCCTCCATTTCCATGGAATCACCTTCTTCTTCTTCAACCCAACTGATCAAATCTCTCACCAAACCCTCCGCCTCACTCACTCCTCTCTCTCACCTCCATTCCAATTTTAATCCCAAATCCCCTGCTCTCAAACTCTCCATTTTCTCACCCCCTTCGATTAAGATTTACCATAGCAACCCTAGTTGCAGGCTTAGGCTCCGTCATTTGCCTCCACTAGCCGCCGCTGAGAATGATTTCACGCCGCCGCCGCCGCCCCCCGAATCACATGCCAGTAATAGGAAGCTCGCCGTCGTGGTTTGCTCCGCCGTGACTGTAGCGCTAGCCATCGCGAATCGGGTGCTTTACAAGCTCGCGCTTGTTCCGATGAAGGAGTTCCCCTTCTTTCTGGCTCAGCTCACCACTTTCGGGTATGTCTGATATTTCTCATTGTATTTCTTTTTCTTTTTTTTTTTTTAATTGAGCTATTAATAATTTGGGCTAAAACGAGCTTCCAACAATCAATATTTAACATAATTTTTGTGTTTCTGGAATTATTTTCAATGTTACAATTTGATTGTCTAAAGCTTAGTTACCCAAGGGAAAATAGTTGATAAGTATGATTTTTTTTATTATTATTATTTTAAATTGTCAGATTACTTATCAAAATCTGGTATTGTTGTTTATTATGTTCTACAGGTATGTGGCTATATATTTCTCTGCCCTTTTCATGAGATACAGAGCTGGCATTGTGACTGACGAGATGCTGGCCATCCCAAAATCACCTTTTATTGTCATTGGTTCGCTAGAGGCTCTTGGAGTTGTTGCTGGGATGTATTCTGGAGGTATGAGAAGTTTATGTTTTCATAATTCATGTCTGGTGGAGAATTTATCTTTTCAGTTTAGAATGTGATGGAGTGAAAAAGAAATTCCAAATATTGCACCCGAACGATGAATTAGTAGTTTCGGCTTTATTCAGCTGCCTTGAAATTGAGTGCTGTGTGTTTTTTACAGCCATGCTTCCTGGACCAGCTATACCTATATTAAATCAGGTAATTCTATTATGGTTTGGGCTGGAGTAATTAAATTCCCATTCTGCATCATTTTTTTTTTTACAAGATGAAAAACAACTTATTTTTCTTTTGTATATGTTATGCTTTTCTATCTTATTTTGATTGTCAGCTATCAGTTATCCTCTATAATAATTTTTATTATTAAATTGGGCACTTGTATCTTAGCTGTTCTAATGCATGTAGTTTTAGCACACAATTACGCAGAGCAATATGCTTGGAGTATTCTCCCATTGATTTGCCTTGTGATGACACTTGTCTCACGCAACTCTAAGTTAAGTTTATATTCACTTTGTAATGAGTTTTATTTTTGTTTCGTCTTCGTAAGTATTATTTGGTATGAAACCAATTTTCTCTTATAGAAGTTCCCTTCGATGCATTGACTTAATGGTTGCATCCAAATTGCCAGTTCTTTCAACCTTGTTCAAATTAAAAATTGTTTAGGTTGTCCGGAGAAATTTCCAGGCTATTTGAACTGAATGATGGGATTTGATTGGCATATTTTTTTAGCCCCTCGTTGAGTACTTTATCAATCTTTCAGAGTTGAAGCATTAGCTCGAATTTGTTTATCTCTGTCATTCTTGCAATTATTAAAAATTTGTTTTTCTTGGCTCCTCGTAGAGACAACACATTTTGATCCTTGTTTATCTCTATCATTCTTGCAATTATTAAAAAAAAAAAAAAAAAAAGGTTTCTATCCACATCTTATAAAAGACAATACTTTTTTGGATGTTTGGCTACAAGTATATTTCAACCAAAAAATAGATACTTTTTTGGATGTTTGGCAACTATATTTCAACCAAAAAATAGGGGTCATTATTGATTTTTTTTTCTTTGGGGGCCATATTATTGCAGGCATTTTTGGTGTGGCAGCTAGCTTTTTCTATACTCCTCCTAGGGAGAAGTTACTCTTTAAACAAACTCGCTGGATGCTTTCTTGTTGCCGCTGGTGTTGTATTCGCGGTTACAAGGTTTGTTCCCTTTAGTATTAAGCAATTGTAATGTAAATGTGTACTCTATCCAGTAATATCTASAGCACATTATCACTACTTGGTATTAAGAAATTGTAATGTAAATGTGTACTCTATCCAGTAATATCTACAGCACATTATCACTACTTGGTATTAAGCAATTGTAATGTAAATGTGTACTCTATCCGGTAATATCTAGAGCACATTATCACTATTGATTATTGATTAAGGCATAAACGAATCAACTCGAATAAGTTTATTTAATTTATGTTTTATATGGTGTTCCACTAATGAAATTTTGAATAAAAACGATATTACTACTCCAATAACTTTCCACTATCTCAGTTTGAACTTTGAACTATCTCTATATAGTCTCTGTAGATCTTCATGAACTATTAAATTTTGAGTTATAGATATCCATCTCAGTCTAAACTTTCTAACTATTCCTATATATAAATTCTCAGTCTTATCTAGTTTCTTGTAATTAGGTATTCCAATGTTCTTTCGCAAAATAAATGAAACATTTATATATTTTTCGATTGATAAAAATGAGTTAGACAGTCTATATTTATGCTAAAATACATATGGATTATTTTTTAATCTAATAACAATGATTCATCCACTAGAATGATACGTTGGAATTATGTTTTACTCCAAGATATGTAGAATTTTTTAAGGATATTTCTAGAGAGAGTTTTCAGAAGTAAGCTCTAATATTTAATGTACTCTTATTTATTTCCAACTCAAACATTTTTCAAGTCTTAGTATCATTTAGCCCAAATCAAATCAAGTTGAATGACTTTATTTAAACTTCAACAAACGAAACAAAGACACTTCGGACCTAGTTGCAACTGTAATTTGCATACTTTGGTTTCTACGGCTTTAAATATCGGACAATGGGTATGTTTTTTTCTTTAATACAGTATCTATCGTAACACAAATTTCAACGATCCGCCGCTATTGAAGGTCCAAATTTAGCGTGTCAGGACTTTGTGGGTTATCTAAAGGGAAAGTATGGTTTATCTACAGATTCTCATACTTCCTGAAAATCTTCCTGTTTTGAATCATAATGTACTACTTCTCATGTGGTTTGAGTTGAGTAATTCATATCATGGACTACGGAGTAATAATAGCAACAAAGATTAAATTTAACCTACTCAAAGTGATTCTTGCCCACCTGCAAAAGTGATTCACATCCCTTGTGAAAAAACGTTCTAGAATGAGAATAACCTCATGTACCATAACTGTATCTCATGTTCTGATAAACAAAATTCTTTGGATTACAGTGGATCAGAACATGATCAGCTGCTCTCTGGGGTTGGGATCGTGTGGCCAGCAATGATGATAGCTTCGACTGCATTTCAAGCAGTTGCTTCTGTTCTCAAGGTAATGCATAAAATTAAATAATCATACACCTGCCAAGGCCTAAGACATTAGTTGAGGACGATTTAATTTAATTTAATTTAATTATCTGAAACCTGTGGATATGTGCAGGAATCTGTTTTCCTTGATGCTGCAACCCGCCTTAAGGTGCCAACAAACGCAGTGCCTCTTTCTTTCGTCTCTTTGTTATTTGTTTTTTTTTTTTTCAAGTTTTTGTCTGATATTCCAGGGAAAGCTGCTGGACATCTTTGTTGTTAATTCCTTCGGATCTGGATTTCAGGTAACGATCATTTCTACATATTTGCAAATTTGGGTGTGTGTGTGTACACACACCCATATACATGTATCTATTTTATATTTATGTTTATATATGTTGACCTATTCATAAGAATGCACTAACAGATAAGTCCTGTTAAATTCAGAAGTACAATTAATCAAACTTGTGAATGCGCGCATCTCATAATATTTCTTTGCTTTTAGGCACTTTTTGTACTCCTTTTTCTGCCTCTTTTGTCAAACTTGAAGGGTATACCATTATCTGAACTCCCCTCATATTTGACAAGTGGCGCTGCTTGCTTCCTTAATATTGGGGACAATACATCAGGTAACATCTCGAGTTCTATCTCGGTTTTCAAAATTCTCTTGTGGCTCTTGCCGTGCTGTTATTCAGTTAACTAAGACTTCAAAGTAGTATATTTTTCATTAACACAAGTAAATATGTAGAGATGTAAAGTTAAAAAGAGCAGCAATAAAATTAATTAACAATGACATGAGATAAGATTACTCCTAATATACAACTATATGTTACCAAAGTTAAAAATACAGTAGTAATTCCAAAGATTATTTTGATGTGTATATATATGAAATTTGTTGTAACTAAACGAATTTAGCAAATTTTTATTTTTTTTTTACTCGTCATTTTTGTAAAATTTTCAGGCTGTGATGGAGCACCATTGCTACCCCTTCTTTACGTAATAACCAATATAGCTTTCAACATATCAGTGCTCAATCTTTTAAAATTCTCATCGGCTGTGGTTTCGTCTCTTGCGGTGATGTCATCGGGTACGCTTGTCGATTGTGTATTAGAATACTATGTGTGTGTGTGTGTCAAGGAGACAACAATCTAACCACATTATACCTTTTGTCTTGTAGTGCCAATTTCGATCTACATTCTCTCACTTCCATTACCGTACCTCCCAGGAGGTGTAAGTTTGAGCCCGTTTTTCGTATTGGGCAGCGTGGTTCTTATGATGGGGCTCATCGTATACAATGTATCCTGGCCTCTCAAGCAGGACTCGGATATCTTATGATGGTACTCGTTGAAGAAATTTAATTTAATTATGCACATTTTCTTAAAGAAATTTCATTTGTGTTACTGTGTGAGATGTTGTGCTGGGCCGAGTTTTGCACCACCAACACTACACACTATTATGCAATCGGGACTTGTGCTTTAGATAGTCTTGTAGTTGATTGTTATCCAAATCTTTAAGGTTTTGAGAGTATCAGTATAGTATAATGTGGTGAGCTATATGCCTTGGGCATTAATTATGTTAGTAAGAATGTTGTATTGTATGTACATTGTAATTTTCAGACGAATAAACGAGAATATTCCTTTTTATTTTATGCACTAAAATAAATAGACGCCTAATTTTATTATTATTTTAATATGGATTGAAATTGATCGGCGTGATTGGGGTGAGCTTTAGGTCAAATTATTATCGACAGTACACAATTTTGAATATTTAGGTTGTTGAGAATGTAAAATTTTCGATATTAGATAAAATATTAAAAAGATTGACCAGATAATCTCCAAATTCTATGCCCAGTTCATTAGTGTTGAATTCTTGATGATGAAATGACATGTTGAAAGACAACATTTTTTTGGGTAGAAAATGATACAATCCAGAAGAAACTAATAAAATAACCCAACCATGTATGAACTCAAGTGGTATAAGTTCAAATGCGGTTGAAATATGTCCCATGATAATATGTGTGTAACAATACTAAATTGGACGTGTGCCAGATCCTTTCCATAAAATTATACATAAAATGTCCAAGAGAGTGACACGTTTCTGTTTCGGAAACTTACACAAGCTTTAGGAACAAAGTATCTTTTCCAACAAATCGAAATGGCTACAAACCCATATATAGGACAAGCTTAAAAATAGCAACCACAGCACAAGGCATTTTGAACATAACACATAATTACGCAATTATATATACTTACTTGATAACCCTCTGATACCACCCAGTTTTTTACTAAGCACGCACTTATCAAACAACGACATGAAAATAAGCCACGATAAAGAAAAAAATTGTGTCTAAATAGCAAAACCCTTTAATATAAGAAAAACACACAAATGAGAATTTAGAGAATATCATACTCCACCCTTAGCTCATTCTTCAAATGCAGTAACTCATCATCACGCAAAATCACATTCACAGTTTTGCCACCTCCATTCTCAACCACAACCACAGCCCCTTCATCACCCACCCCACCAATGCTCACGTCAGCAAAAACCGGGCCCCGCCCATTTATCTCCAATCCCCACAAATTCACTTCTTCCAGGTCAACAAACGTGAGATTCGACCCGTACACCAAAAAATCATCATTCCCATTCCCTTCTTCAACCCGTTTTTCGATCACCTTCGTCTCGTCCACGAAACCTTCGCCAATCATCTTCGCTATTTCAACAAAATCACCATCTCTAATTAATCCCATTTCCGGAACTTCAACTACACCGATCACTTGATGCGTGTTGCCTAGCAGGTCATAGTCTAATTCGTCACGTTTTTTACAAATAGTGATAGTCTTATTATTATTATTATTATTTGCCCTTGCTTTGGCCATTGATTTCCATATGATGGCTGAGATCACTTCAAAGGGCGTTACTTTGTACTTGTTCTCCTCGGGTAGCAAATTACATAGCTTTTCTGCTTTGATGTGAAAAGTGTGCGTTTGCATTTTGAAGTTGTTCGGAGTTAGCCAGTTGTCTCCTAGGGGTGGGTCCAACGGTTTGACGGACCGGCAAGAAGGCGGTGACGTGGCAAATTGTTGGATGGTGGTTGGAGTATTTAGATGGGATGATGATGGTACGTTTTGATTGGCCATGATTTTGGACCACGTGTTGATGCACTCTGAAGCTGAGAATGCATCTCCAAGGATATGGGCCCACCTCATGCCCAAGGCTATTCCTCCACACTTGAACCTTGTTATCTAAGGATACAAACAATTTTTAAATCGATAAATACATTATTTAATCATATTTATTTCCAACTTATGCAATAGCTTCAGAGAACAGTTGTGGAGTGTTTTGAATTAAACTTTAACGTTCAACATTTCAACAAGAAAATGGGTAGAGAGATATGAATGACTTGTTTTGACATGTACACTGGTCCAACAATTAGGACACTTTTGGTTGGACACAAGGTCCCACTGCCACCTACTTCACATGTCTTAATTAATTCCTCTAAGTGCTAAAGTCTGATTATCATTTTTTATTTTTTTATTTTTTTAAGTAGGAATATCGTTTTAGTTACGCATTGGATAATTAACACTCGAATTTAATGAAATAACATGCAAATTACGCAAGTCAATTGAATTATAACAGACAAGACAAGGTATGTACGACACACGCTCGATCTAATAATGTAGCAATAACAAATTGAGATAGTATGAGCTCATGAAGTTACACTACTCTACCAGATGACCCTCATTAAATCAATTGAGTTTCTTTATAAATTAGAAATACCATTTTCATAAAGATATAAATCGAATAATATGAATTCCCATGTGCATATATATTTTTTTTTCTACTTAATGAAATCAGCTAGATGTTAGATTTAAGAGCATAAATAAACCTAATCAAATTATGTATGTTAGTGTTTAAAATTGTCTCAGTTTTTGTTGAGCAAGTGGACCTTGAAAAACTTTAATCTTGTCAAAGTCGCAACCTATTTAAGACAAAAACTTATATAAAATCGGTTTTACTATAATCGTATTACTTTAATAAGATTTTGTGATCTTTAATCATATGTCATGCTATTTTTACACTGAAACCTAAAAATGAGTTCACGGAGGACCTACATCCATTATTTAATATTCTAACACATTATTAAATGAAGCGGCGACGGGTGATTCAAGTTTTATAATTTTTTACTGATTTTTCAGGTGATTATGATTATTTCAATAAAAAACACTTTGATCAAGTGTTTTTAGTTTTTTGTGTCCCTCTACTTGATTAGATATAGAGGCAACATATACTTTACTAAAAAAAGTATTTATTAAATGTTTTGATTTCCAAGTTATAATCACAAAAATAAAATAAAATGTGCTATTGTTTTGCTTATATCAAATAAAATAAACTAAACGAGTATGACCGAACAATTTGATCTAAATACAGAACTTAAACACACTGATTTCTTTCAAAGTCATCGTGCATGACACTTTCGACCTTGGAATTCAAATTCAATTAAAGAAAAAATAAAAGGAAGAAAACATGCCTAAAGTCCTATGCTATATAATAAAGCATAATATATATTTACAATTATAATATTTAAAAGTGAGAGTTTTTCTAATTTTTTCTACACTAAAATATAAAATAAATTATAATATCCATTTGACATAACTGATGAATGAGGTTTCTACTTTCTATAGCCACTGTCACATTCACAAGTCATATCTCATCATAACTCAGACATCCCGTTGAATTCACGTGTAATGGCTTGTGTACCACGTAGTTAGGGGGCATATGTATTTAACTTTGATATAATTTAACATATATTCATAATAATTATTATTATCATTTATTTATATTTTATTTACGATTTTTACTGTGTAATTAATACAACTAAATAAAATATAATAATACAATACAATTCATAGTAAGTCATAATTTAAATTCTAATATAAAGACATAAAAACAGAATTATTACTGTTTACGTGACTTTCAATATCCATGTTTCATATTTGCCATAGCCCACGAAAACAAAACAATACTTTTATTTGTAATACTAATTAATGCGTATACGAATTATACCGATATCTCAAAATAATAGCTCTACACAGAATTAAATTGTTCAATACTGAACTAACATATCTTATTTAATTTAATTTTAAATAATATTTATAAACATGAATTAAAAATTAAATAGAGAAATATTAAATTAAATTGAACGGTTATATAAATGTAACACGTAGTAAGTACCTGCAGAAAGACGAGCGGCGTAAATCCGAATTCATGCGCGAGCAGCGGCTGATGATAAACCAGCAGTCCGTGACGGTCGCCGCCGCCGACAACCGCCAGCCACTCCGCCACCGTCTTCGCGCACATCGCCTCCACAATCCGAACGCCACTGTCGTTGCACTTGACGAACGGCCTGCCGCCGTCGTGGCGCCTGATTCTGCCGCAAATAGGGTAGTAGAGTTGCAGCCACCGGAACATCGGCGCCTTCAGATCCTGGACGCTCAGCCCCGCCGCCGCGTCGCCGCCGAAGAAGTGCACCGTCGTTATGTAATGAAGTTTCATGGCCAAATCCATGGCCGTGAACTGGTGGTGAGCCTTGTCCTCCCCCGTGATGCTCGCCGGCACCACCGTCGACAGCTTTATGTCGAATATTAAGGTTTCGGGTTCGATCGGCGTCGCCATGGAATTATATTGCTTACGAGATAAATGAAATGATTAAATCGAAGGAATTAAATTGTGTATGTATTGAAAATTGGAAGTGTGAAAAGAGCTATTGAAATGTCACGATATATAAAGGTGGAATAGTCATTGAGTTGTTAAATCACAAAGTACATCATCATAAATTTCATTGATAATGATGCGTATTTTGTTTTATTTAAAAAGAATATATTTTTACATCATAAGAAGTCATAAGGAATAATTATTTTCTTTATTGAACGGCTGATATTTTTGTATTTCATGTATTTATTTTAATAAGTATACGAAAAAGTATTCTAAAATTTATTTTGAAATATTTTGTAAATATTATTTATTACCATTTTCAAGGTTTTACATTTTTTGAATACATTATTAAAATTAATATAATATCATATATTGAGTGTGCGTCGTTACGCGATAAATTTAATGTTTTTATTTTTTTGCAACGTTCCTCCACTAACTAGTAGAAGCGGTAAGTAAGGGTCGATCACACGAGAAGTGTGGATTGATTTGTAATTATTCGTATTTAATTGAGATAATAAAAGAAGTAAAGGACTTTGAACTAACTAACCAAATAAATAAAGAAAGAAAATCAAGGTAAATAAACTCAACTAAATGAAACACGCGAGAGAATTAATATGAGATTAATAATAATGAGAAAACTCCAGTTCAAGTTCACTTGCCGCTCTCGATCGATTCGTCTAATCAATTGTAATATATAATTCACATTTCATATGAAACTACTAGCCCTAAATAACAACAAGCTCTACTACTCTAATTTACCCTTACCAAATATTTAATCGAAACAAGCTATTCGATCAAACCTAATTAATGGACAACCTATAACAAGCTTTCTAGATTTAATCCAATAAAAGCATTAGACGCTAGGCAAATAGGCTAATCTAACTCATAAGCTCGGTTTATTTAACTTATGCTGTGTTATCCCTAATAGTGCGCGACCATTAGTTGCTACAAGTGAAATAGAAATGACAACAATTACGGATTTTAGCCATATTTCTACCAATTGACATCTAACCTTAATTTAGGTGATCAATCTAAATTAAAAATTAAATAATCATGACAAGAAAAAAGAACAATCTCATACGAAAAGTGAAATAAATATTACGCGAATTAATTAGAACATAATCAATCGATGGAGTTCAACATCACAAGGACCGGAATTAATTAACTATACACACATGATGTTCATGAATTTATAAAATAAAATATAATTCATTAGTTCTTGATAAATAAGACAAAATAAGAAAGGGGAAGTGACTTCAAGTCCTTGTTGCTACTGCTATTAACCCCAATTACATCAAAGATTGCAGCTGATCTTTTCTTCCAAAAGTCTTTGTTCAAGAATGGCGGCTCCTTCCTTTTTTTGTCTCCCAAAAGATTCGTCCAAGGGTAGGTCTCTCTAATCTCCCCAAAGTTCCTTCAATTGCTGCGTACCATCCTATTTATAAAGGATAACCACCGCCTTATAAGCTCAAGATCAAGCAAGCAAAATAAGGCCCAAGAACAAGTAAGAAAAGGAAAGCCCAATGGTCTGCTTTCTGTTATCGGGTGACCCGATAATAAAGAGTTTTGCCAAAATCAATCCACAAACCATCCGACGATCATCGTCACACCAATCGAGCAACTAAATACTGCAAAATAAATGAAAAATATGCAGTTGGTGCTCGTGCATCCACAAGAATATATATACAAGAAATAAATTTATAGGAAAAAAAACTTTTTACCATCCGAAATATTACGATTTTCACAACTTACCATATAAACTTTTTTTTTTGCGACAAACAACCATACCAACTATGCGTTTTTGCAACTTACCCCGAAACCAGAATTTTGGTGGTTTTGGGTACCAAATTCGGTTTGTTAAGGGTTTTTAGGTAACTTCAACTGATAAATATTATATTTATATATATATAATTATATATAGTTGCTGGTTGGACACAAAATTACTGTGCACTGACACATCGAAGATAAATAGTTATATTGATGGGACCTCAGAATACGCTTTTGGCTTATGAGGTGCAAATCTGATCCCATCAAAATGGCTACTCTTGTTAACCGCTACTCATCTTCTAGTGATTGGGACTCTGAAATCAAGAAAATGCTGAGTTTGAAGAAAATAATTATGATGATGCCAATAGTGCACAACTAGTGTTTGAGCAACCAGAGAATGATTAGGACCAAGAAATTGATGATGATGATGATGATGATGATGATGATGATGAGTCTAATATGTCTTCATTTGAAGCTCTTTTAGACCAAGAAAGCGGAGAGGACCATCTCAAAGTCGAAACGACGAGCCCTCTATCAGATAAACAAGAAGAAGAAGAAGTTAGTACTGCTAAAGAAAACGATGTCGTTTCAGTAGAAAAAGAAGAAACAGAGGAATTAACCACCCATGAAGAAGAAGAAGAAGCATTCCAGAAAAATCAAGAAACATTATTTCCGAAATGTTTGTTGCTAATGATGTGCGAGTACAAGCTATCAATGGAGGTCTCTAAGGAGACATGGGTTCGCAGTACCGACTTCATTAAGTGGCTGCCGGACCAGCCACGCAAGGTGGCGGCTAAAGCCGCCGGCTGCGAGCACCACCAAGTCGTCAAGAGGAGGCCTAGCGTTGACTCCACGCTGAGGCTGACGGCTGCTAGGAAGAACAACCATTCGCTTCAGCCACCGCGGTCATCGTGCTCTCTACCGGTGGTCACTATGATTGAGCGGAAGCTGCAGGAGAGTGCGTACGAGCCATTTGCGTTTATCATTTGAAAGTTACCAAAAAAAAATCTTAACAAACTAGATTTAGTATCCAAAACCACCAAAATTCTGATTTTGGGGGGTAAGTTGCAAAAAACGCATAGTTGGTATGGCTGTTTGTCGCCAAAAAAAAAAAGTTTATACTATAAGTTGTGAAATTCGTAATAGTTCAGATGGTAAAAAAAAAATTCTCAAATATATATGACAATATGAAGTTCACAAAAGTATATTTTTAAACCATTATTTACCACATAAATTCTCGCATATCATATGTGTACCACTAAGAACCATTTACACAAGTTATTTTAATTTATATAATATTAGTATCATGTAAAATATTTGAATGAGAGTGATCTCATAATTTGACACCAGTTTTTATCATTCTAATAGATAAGGCAAAAATCATAAAATAGATGAAGAACAAAGTATGAAATTAAAAGAAAGCTTACTAAAATTAAATGGAGAATCCAAAAGCTTGATTGAAATTGCAAGGAATTAAAAATCCAAGGGAATACTTGAATTCTTCTTGAGCTTACAAACCCAAGGCAAAGCTTGATATTAAATCTAGAGAGAGAAAATAATCTCAAACCCAAGCTTGGGTTGGGAGGAGGTGTTTTACAAAATGAGAGTGAGGTTCTATTTATACAAGTTAATTAGGGGTAAATGGATCAATTATGCCATAGGAGTTTGGATTTCCATATTTTGACAAAATTTGATCCAAAATGGTCAAAATAGACCATTTGGGTCGAATGGGGGCGAGATGGCTCAGAGCTGGGCGGAAATGGTCGGCCGCTATCGGCAGCTCTCGGTAGAAGCGTGCGGGCATGGCCGGGCGGGCTCGGAAGGCGTGGCGCACAGTCGATCGACTGGCACGGCAGTCGATCGACAGCTCTCGGCAGGATGGGCGTGGGCGGACACTCTGTCGACCAAAACCCCCAACTGCTCGGCAGCTCTCGGCAGTCGATCGGCAGCACTGGGCGCTCTCGGCAGCTGTGGCGCGCAGGCGTCGGGCAGGCTCGGCAGGTGCTGTCGGACACTGGGTAACCCAGTGTCGTAATACGTACCCAGTGTCAGCTATAATACTTCAAATCGAGGCCCGATTTCGCCAAAACTCCAATTGTAAGCCCACACTTGACCATCCCCAGACCAAAATACTTCAAAATAACTAAATTTAACATAAAATCAATTAATTATAATTAATATAACCATATTAAGTATAAAATCAAAAAGAAACACGAAAAATAACAAAACGAGAAAACAAACGAAAAACCTAACAAAACTCGACTCAAAAACTACTAAAATTAACATAAAATCCTAATTAAAAACACGAGAAAAATACAACAATTACATGCAAAACAAGACCTACTTTAGCATCATAAGACTTACTAGTTTATACTCGTGTGTTGAACGGAATTATCAAAAGATAAATATTAAAATATTTGTGATAATTATAAAGTTTTTAAATTTAAAATAAAAAAATTCAAATGATATCGTATTCTCAACTCATGACTCGTCCCAATGTTTAATCACTATTTATTAACTATTATTTTTATTGTTAAGTAATTTTATATTTTAATATTTAAATTAAACTCGTTAATAATTTTATTCACATACTTAGAAATATTCAAAAGTTGTCACATTCTCAACACATGTCTAATCTCTATTAATTAATTATAATAATTAAATACTTTTATATTTTAATATTTAGTTTAAATTAAATTTGTTGATAATTTTTAGTTAAATATTTAGACAAATTCAAAAGATATTACTCACCCCGTATCGCATTGTACCGATATCTAATCAATATTTATTAATGATTATTATATAATTTATATTTTTATGTATAATTATATTAAATCCATTTATAATATTTATTTATATACTTAGATTATTAGCTCGTAATTTACTATATTTTATATTTAAAATTCTAAGAATATGTGTTAACTTTTATTATAAATACGACTCATTTGGATTATTTTCATAATTAAGTTTTATTAATTAACATTATCTTATAAGTAGTTTTCCATTTAATTAAAATTACTATTTTCAATTTTCTCCTAATTATATATGACTTTTTTTTATTAGGAGAATGAAGAAATTTGAATTAGACAAAATATAATAAAAGAAAAATACTGAATTAAGATTAAACTAGATAAAATATATTAAAAGAATATATATTAAATTAGCTAGATATTATAATTTATATATTTTAATATATTTTCATACCTCTAACACTTGTCACGTAAGCATCCGTACCACCAGAAAATTACATGTTTTTCCGAGGCTTCCCAGACGAACACGTAGTGTAGGGATCTTTTCGTTTAATATAGGTGGGAGAAGTACTTTTTTATTATTTAAATGTTAGAATTCTTTATGATTTTAAAATATCAATTAACTTTAAATATAACTTTATAATTAAAATATTGTATACAAATGAGTATTCAACGATCATAGTACTTTTCTAATTAACCTACTATTTATTTACAAAATATTAAGAATTCTTATATCTTAATAAAAACATTTTTTAATACAAAAATGGAGTATTATTCGTCAAGTGTTAGTAATAAATAGATACAGATCAAAATAGTAATCACGCGATTAAAAACATAATATAATTTAAAATGAACTTAATTGAATATTTTCATAAATTGTGTATGGAAGTGGAATCTCTTTGTCAGCAATGTCCACCCACAGTTATGTAGAAGTCATATTCATACGATAAAGAGTTGGGAGCAGCTTGTTCCAACAATAACTAAAGGAGTATACATATAGCCTTATTGGACCCTTTTGATTTGGTCCTGTAATTCTTGTATCCTTATATAATATGTGTACTAAATATAACAAAAAAAAATAAAATATAGTATTTTTCAATTATACATACATACATACGTATATTATATATGAATATAACACACATTTTAATGACAACGATAGTTTTTATTAGGGCGGTAGTATAAACCCGTAGATTTAATTTTTTGGTGGGATCTACCATGCCAAGTCATTGACACATCAACAATAAAAAACTTAATAGTTTTAAAAATCTCCATCCACAATCATAAACCTATAAACAAATTTTTATGGGTCCCACAACCAACTAACATACTATATTTTTTAATATTCACTCTGGGCTCGTTGTGTGCTATGCAAGTAAAGAGCCAGGTTTTCTTAAAAAGCAAATTCACAAGAATCATATAACTGGACGTTGTAAATATATATATAAAATATCATATCTTATCTCAAAAAAAACAAAAAAAAAAAAATCTACTCTTTCCTGGCCAGGAAAGTGTGTAAATAGAAGTTTATAAAAAAAAAAACTAAAATATTTTCTACTCTTTCCTGCCGGCAGGAAAGTGTGTAAATAGAGTTTATAAAAAAATAAAAAATTATTTTTTTACTCTTTCCTGCCGCAGAAAAGTGTGTAAATAGAGTTTTAAGCCTATTACCTG
>BMAC01000486.1:643963-659185 GCA_014905375.1 Phtheirospermum japonicum
GTTGTTCGAAAAAAAAATCGAACAAGCTTTAAAGGAGGCGTTCAGATCAATTTTTCGAACATGTGTTTTGTGTACGAATCAAATTTTTGTAGTTATATTTGTGTTCGAATCGATTTTTTTAACATATATTTTGTGTTCGAAATTTGGTTCGAACGACTTTTTTAAGGCATATTTATTCTTTTTCTTTCTTCAACAGCACGGCGGAGGCATCGTATTTATGTGTGCATGTCTTGTTTATGTTATTCAATAGACGTCGGCCATGGCAGTGGCGGTGGTGATGGGCGACGGTTGGAGTGGTGGTGGAGAGTTGAAGGAGATGAAGTATTTAGGGTTATAGGTTTTAAAGATAATATTGACATTTTTGTGATAATATTTTTAGTAGGGTGAATCAAATCCATACAAAATAAGGATTGAGTTACCTTAAACATCATACTATAATTCAATTAATAAAAAATCAAAAATTCTGATTAGTTGATTGCTCATGTAACTTTCAAGTTTCCAAGATAAAATAAACCACAAATTTCCCGCATTAGGTGTATGCTCCATCCCTGATTGTAATTGCTACCCCCACCCACTACCAGTACTTGCTCCTAATTATAATTTCAACCTCCAAAACAAACAATTTGTTCGACTCTTCACTATCACGCCCGGCTCAATCTTGAAAATAATTTGTAAATATATTATGAGTTGAATTATAAAAGGTTAAGATTGGATTGGACCATGACCAAGTAAACTTTAGAGTGATCATTGTAAGAGCATCTCCAATGCAATAGTGTTAATTGAACCCTATGTGACAAATGACATTGAGATTTTATAAAAAAAGTTTTCCAATGCATCAATGTTAATGTTATATATGTGATAATTTATTTTATTTATTTTTAGAAAAAATAAAGAGAGAGAAATAACATGATTGGATGATATATTTAAAGTTGATTGTAGACATTGTCAAGAGCAATGTCTAGAATTTAACATTGCTCTTGACAATGTCAAGCATTTAATATGCCACATAATTATTTTTTATGTCATGTGTCAATTTTTTCACTTTCAACATTGTTACACTGGAGATGCTCTAAAGTTTTCCCTCCCGCAAAACTCTCCTATTAACTATACTTTGTCGTTTTATTTTATATATATATATATATATATATATGTGTGTGTGTGTGTGTTGTGTGTGTGTGGTGTGTGTGTGTGTGTGAAAAATTAAGAAAAATAATTAGTATTATAATTATAGATATTAAATGATCATAATATTTAAAATAATTAAAAGTGTGAAATAATAAAAGTAGAGGTAAAAATTAGTAAATTAATACTTAATTCTTACTGGAAAAGTAAAAAGTGAGAATGATCTTCCATAAAATTGTAAATGTGATAGATAGAATTAGGTAAAAAAAAAACCTCTAAACTGTGACAGATAGAATGCAAACAAAAATGTGACAAATAGAATGAGACAAAAAAAAATCTCTAAAATGTGACAGATAGAATGCGACAAGAAATAGAATAAGACAAAAAAATCTCTATAATGTGACAAATAAAATGAGACAAAAAAAATTCTAAAATGTAACAGATAGAAGGGGACAGATGGAGTAGTAGTTATCAAAAAAACAAAAAACTATAGTAGTTATCCCTTTTTCAAAGCAACCTTTTTTCATATTATTACTATTATTATTATTATTACTATTATTATTATTATTATTTATTTGTTGTCCGTCTCCTTTTAATAAAACCATATCTTTCACAATTTTCTTAATAAGTGGAGTTTTATCCAATTAATAATTGGTGTTTCATGCAATCAATGAGTTATTCATGTAAACTAGTGACGTTTGAGATTTTATTGGTATGAGATTTATCGAACAACAATTTTTTGTATCTACTTTAGTATGTTTACTTTTGTATGTTTAGTCGATCCATCTGATAAATTATTTTTATGGGTTAATTGCATATAAAATTGTGAACTTTATTCTAATTGCAAAATAAGCTAAACTTTTTTAAGGTTACAAAAAAAGACATCACTTTTGTTGCCTTTTGCAAAACGAGGCACGGGCCATTTTCTGGTGACGGAATTCTACATATATATATTTCTTTAACTCAATTGAGCATATTTTCTCTCATTTTTTTTCTTCTAAAAATCGTCTTATTGTTCAGGTGATAAAGATTATTATGAAAGACAATTTCTCCACCTTGAGATCCTTTGAGGAAGTTGACTCGCCTCCATTTGCGAAATGTCAACATTCATAATTGGGCTAATGTGTTCTTTCTTGCATTTAAGGTACATATGTTTAATGATATAAAATTAAACCAAAAAGGTATTGCTCTGATTTTTTACATATGTTTAATGATATAAAATTAACTGATTTTTTTATTTTTTTTTATCATCACTTTTCTAAAACATCTTGTTTAACTCAAGGTAAACCTTTCAATGAGGATTTATTTTATTTAAAATACAAAAAAGTCTAATTCTTTTCAATAATTTTTTCTTTTTTTATTTTTTTTGATTTATTTCTCTCATTTTTTTTCGCTTCTAAAAATCGTCTTATTGTTCAGGTGATAAAGATTATTATGAAAGACAATTTTCCACCTTGAGATCCTTTGAGAAAGTTGACTCGCTCGATTTGCGAAATGTCAACATTCATAATTGGGCTAATGTGTTCTTCCTTGCCATTTAGTAAACATATGTTTATGCTCAATTGAGTTAAAGAAATATATATATGTAGAATTCCGTCACCAGAAAATGGCCCGTGCCTCGTTTTGCAAAAGGCAACAAAAGTGATGTCTTTTTTTGTAACCTTAAAAAAGTTTAGCTTATTTTGCAATTAGAATAAAGTTCACAATTTTATATGCAATTAACCCATAAAAATAATTTATCAGATGGATCGACTAAACATACAAAAGTAAACATACTAAAGTAGATACAAAAAATTGTTGTTCGATAAATCTCATACCAATAAAATCTCAAACGTCACTAGTTTACATGAATAACTCATTGATTGCATGAAACACCAATTATTAATTGGATAAAACTCCACTTATTAAGAAAATTGTGAAAGATATGGTTTTATTAAAAGGAGACGGACAACAAATAAATAATAATAATAATAATAGTAATAATAATAATAATAGTAATAATATGAAAAAAGGTTGCTTTGAAAAAGGGATAACTACTATAGTTTTTTTGTTTTTTGATAACTACTACTCCATCTGTCCCCTTCTATCTGTTACATTTTAGAATTTTTTTTGTCTCATTTTATTTGTCACATTATAGAGATTTTTTTGTCTTATTCTATTTCTTGTCGCATTCTATCTGTCACATTTTAGAGATTTTTTTTGTCTCATTCTATTTGTCACATTTTTTGTTGCATTCTATCTGTCACAGTTTAGAGGTTTTTTTTTTACCTAATTCTATCTATCACATTTACATTTTCAAGAGAGACTTATGTCTACTTTTTACTTTTCAAATAAGAATTAAGTTTTAATTTATTAATTTTCTACCTCACTTTTATTATCTCACACTTTTAATTCTTTAATATAATATTATGATCATTTTAATATCTATAATTATAATATTAATTATTTTTCTTAATTTTTCACACACACACACACACACACACACACACACACACACACACACACACATATATATATATATATATATATATAAAATAAAACGACAAAGTATAGTTAATAGGAGAGTTTTGCGGGAGGGAAAACTTTAGAGCATCTCCAGTGTAACAATGTGTTGAAAGTGAAAAAATTGACACATGACATAAAAATAATTATGTGGCATATTAAATGCTTGACATTGTCAAGAGCAATGTTAAATTCTAGACATTGCTCTTGACAATGTCTACAATCAACTTTAAATATATCATCCAATCATGTTATTTCTCTCTCTTTATTTTTTCTAAAAATAAATAAAATAAATTATCACATATATAACATTAAAGATATCGTCCAATCATGTTATTTCTCTCTCTTTATTTTTTCTAAAAATAAATAAAATAAATTATCACATATATAACATTAACATTGATGCATTGGAAAACTTTTTTTATAAAATCTCAATGTCATTTGTCACATAGGTTCAATTAACACTATTGCATTGGAGATGCTCTTACAATGATCACTCTAAAGTTTACTTGGTCATGTCCAATCCAATCTTAACCTTTTATAATTCAACTCATAATATATTTACAAATTATTTTCAAGATTGAGCCGGGCGTGATAGTGAAGAGTCGAACAAATTGTTGTTTTGGAGGTTGAAATTATAATTAGGAGCAAGTACTGGTAGTGGGTGGGGGTAGCAATTACAATCAGGATGGAGCATACACCTAATGCGGGAAATTTGTGGTTTATTTTATCTTGGAAACTTGAAAGTTACATGAGCAATCAACTAATCAGAATTTTTGATTTTTTATTAATTGAATTATAGTATGATGTTTAAGGTAACTCAATCCTTATTTTGTATGGATTTGATTCACCCTACTAAAAATATTATCACAAAAATGTCAATATTATCTTTAAAACCTATAACCCTAAATACTTCATCTCCTTCAACTCTCCACCACCACTCCAACCGTCGCCCATCACCACCGCCACTGCCATGGCCGACGTCTATTGAATAACATAAACAAGACATGCACACATAAATACGATGCCTCCGCCGTGCTGTTGAAGAAAGAAAAAGAATAAATATGCCTTAAAAAAGTCGTTCGAACCAAATTTCGAACACAAAATATATGTTAAAAAAATCGATTCGAACACAAATATAACTACAAAAATTTGATTCGTACACAAAACACATGTTCGAAAAATTGATCTGAACGCCTCCTTTAAAGCTTGTTCGATTTTTTTTTCGAACAACGTTGTATTGTTCGATCAAAAGTTCAAACACATAACACATGCTCGAGAAACCAGAAGCGAACACCCCTATTTTGTATTTATTTCTTACCCTTTGTTTCTCAAGTCCATCACTTACCTTTCACCACCCATCACGTTTTTTCTTCTTCCTATTCGACGGTGACGGTGACGGTGTGATGGGTGATGATAATGACAGAGTTGGAGGGGTGGTGAAGGGCTAGAGAAGATGATGTATTTGGGAGTGTAGTATTTTGTGGGTTTGTTGATTTTTTTCTTATTGGGATGAACTCATGAATAGATGGGGTGCCTATATCCGCGCCCTAAAACAAATTAAAGGTAAATAACTCCACATTTATATACTATATATGAAACAACTTTTTGCATCTCCTTGGTTGGTTTTTGAACTTGTTTAATCTCCTCCAAACTTCTACTATTCCATTGCATTTTAAAATCCTAGTTTATAATCCTTAGAGTAATTCAGTTTAGTTAGTTAGTTAGTGTTAATTTCTCTTGTTGAGTTGTTGGAGAAGGTGACATCTCCATCCTTTGTAGTTGATTTTGTGTTGAATACTTGATTTATCTTTTGAAGATTGTAAGCTAGACCTTGAAACTTGTTTGGAGAGAAATTGGTAGTAATCTTTTCATTCTCTATTGTGTTGCTCTTGATTAATTGTTATTGTTATGTGTTGGTTGCTAGGTTGTAATTTGTGTTGTCTTTCATTTCATTTCAAATCCCCATTTTAATCTTATGGCTTGTTAATCTTCTTCTTTTGCATAAAACTCCATTGAAACTTTTACTTTGAAGCTCTTTACCCCATTTGGCTAAACAAACCCTTGGTTTTGGAAAGACAAATGAGGTTTACTTCTTTTATTAATTTGACTTCTTCATTTTCCAAGCTCTTTGACCATGAATCTTCTTTTTAATTTTAAAAGTTTTGACTTTCCCTCAATTTCCTCTTTTAAACTTGCAAGCTTCCCTTAATTTAGTAGACTTTAATTTATTATAATTTTTTTTAATTAGGGTTTAATTAATCTTCTCAAATTAGTTACTTTTAAGCAAGCTTTCAAGATTCATTAATCTTTGCCTTAGTATAGTGTTTTCAAAGTTTTCATTTCAATTCAAGCATTAGCATAAAAACAAAACTCAAACCCAACCAAATGACTTATTACTTTCTTAGAGTAGATTAGTGTAATCTTGATTAACAAGAGATTAACTAAAAACACCGATTGCCAATAACATATATTTTCGAGAGACACGACTCGGTATTCAACTTACCACTCTACAATCAACTCCGTAAGACGATTTCAAAAACTAAAGTGTTGAGAAGTCATCGATCACCATACACCACATCATCAACCCTCGATGTCGCCATATACCACACCAAACAATTACAAAACTAACACCAACCAATTACTACAGCAACCACCAATAAGCATATCAATATATCCACAATAATTTATAAGCAAAAAAAAAAATCAGCAATTCATAAATGATTTCAATCCTAATTATATAATTACCTAATTTAGTCCTCATTATATAATTACACCTTAATTGAACCTTAATTATCTAATTAACCCTAGTTTAATTCAAAACTACCTAATTGAATCCTAAACCCTAATTGAACTCGAGTTATTAAAAATCCTTTCAATCCTAGTTATACAATTATCCCCTAATTGAACACTAATTACCTAATTAATCCCAAAATAATTCACAACTACATAATTGAACCTTAAAACCCTAATTAAACTTAGATTATATAACAAGCACCTATTTCAGTCCTAATTATTCAATTAACTCTTAATTGAAGACTAATTACTTAATTAACCCTAGTTTAACTCAAAACTACCTAATTGAAGACTATTTACTTGATTAACCCTTTGTAAATCATAACCCCTAATTTATTAATTAAATCCTAATTACACCAATTTAACCGTAAATTCAAAATTAAACTACCATAAATCCTAATCAAACCCTAATTTGTCCTCAGCAATCAAATTAATATAATTTACTAAATAAAACCAAACTAAAAGGGAAAAAAAATCTCCTTCGATAATACCGAGGGCATTTTAATTCCCTGGATTCTTTATTTAAAAAAGAAATAAAAATATAATTACCTATCAATTAGTATTTCTTGTGATTCTAAAATAATGAGAGAAATCTCGTGGTATCTTTAGAAAATAATGAGATTTCATTAATTACGTATGTAATTGAGTAATTCGATTGATATAGTATAACATAAGATTGATGTATCATACATGCTATTAATAATACACGATACATGTCAATAAAAACATGTTCGGTGATAATTATATATTAAAATAAGTTAACTACGTCTTAAGTGTGTAAATGATATTATATCATTTATTTTAATGCTACTACATTTTCACTTTTCTTTTTTTGATTTCTAAGTAATACTGGGGGCTTAAAAATACCCTTGGTACCCTAGGGGTATGGAAATCCCCTCGGTAATACTGAGATTATTTTAACTCCCTCGGTATTTTACCGAAGGCATTCTCAATCCCTCGATTTTTGTATTTTTTTTCTTTTATTTTGAATTTCCAGATATTCTGTGGGCCAAGAAATACCGGGGGCGGCAAAATACCCTTGATATTACCGAGGGCATAAATACCCCTCAGTAATATCGAGTTTATTTTGACGCCCTCTCTATTTTTATTTTTTCAAAAAGTAATAAAAATAAACAACAAAATTACCAATCAATTAACATTTTTTTGTGATTCTATAAAAAGGAAAGCAACCTCATGGTATCTTTAAAAAATAATGAGATTTTATTTATTAGATATGCAATTGATGCAATTGAATTATTCGATCGATCTATATAGTATAACATAAGATCGATCGTATCATACATACTATTAATATTGCACGATACATGTCAATAAAATATGTTCGATGATAATTATATATTAAAATCATGTTATCTACCTTTTAAGTGTGTAGAATGACATTATATGGTTTATATGCTTTTGAATTTTATTTTTATTTAATTTCCAAAAATATCGAGGGCTTAAATATGTCATCCGCATTTTTCCGAAGACATTCTCAAGCCCTCTTTTTTTTTTTTTTTTTTTTAATTAGTTTCCAAAAAAAAATCATGGGCCTCAAGTACCTCGGTATTACCGGGATCTTGACAACCCTCAATTTTTTTTCTATTTAATTATTGATTATGAAGGAATGTTTCGCTTGCCTTCGATAATAGTGACGGTAAATATTGACGTCGATATAACAATGGATTCATCGAGGGTACAAGTTCAGAAAGATAAATCCCTCGGTAAAGAAAGCTCAATAAATTCTCAGTATTATCGAGGGCACATTTTCCCTCGATAATCTGCTCTCTTTTTTTAGTTGTTGTTTGAATTCTTCCCTAAGTTTTGTTTATTTTGTTAGAAGTTTCTCCCCTTGTTTGCTTTTAGATTTTTATTCTTCTTATTTTCGGAAGTTTTTGAGACGGTATCAATTTATTTATTCATTGAATCTGTTTTGTTAGTTTTATTTTCTTATAGGAGTACGCACTTTTATTTTTCCAATTTGGTAAATGGCATTCAAAACTCAATTTTTTTTTAATATCATCATACAATGCTCGTTTGCAACCGTGCGTACCCAACTTATCAAATGCTCGCGAGTCTCAAAATATTGGTGTGTTGTAAGTCATTTATATAATTCCAAACTAACTCATTTCTTAATGGACTAAAGACACTGTCACTGCAAAATATGTGTTTGATTCCTGTTACAAATTGGTAAAAAAAAAAAGAGAAAAATGCTTCATATTTTGACATACCAGGGTCGTAAATATCTTCAGTTATTGGTAGACCAGAACCGAGAATTGTCTCAGTTCTTAGTGCACCACAATTGAAAATATTGCAATTAGATTTTTGAAAATTCCGAGGTATAAATATCAATAAGAATACGTGAACAACAAAATAATCGGGTATTAAATGAATTGTTCCCATATCTTTTTATCCTCTATTATTGATTTTGTAATGTTTAAGAATTATTTACAATATGGAGATAATTGAAATGACGTTGAAGAAAAGGTATTAGAAATAATTGAACAGTAGCATTACATATTTATGTGTTCTAATGAGTGTGTGAAGTAATTTAGTATATTTTGTAGGTGTGTTTAGTAATCAGGATGAATAAGGGTGCAAAGGATATAATAAGAATGTATAAAACAATTTTTTCAATGTGCGCAGATAAAATTGGCTATAGAAAAATGAGATGTTACACCTAGGGCCTCCCAAACCTGGATTTGGGCCCAGCATACAACTGGAGAAACTTATACTGTGGGCTGCATTAAATTGGAGAGTGAACCTCCCAAACTTGGATTTGGGCCCAACATACACCTGGACAACCTAATTGGCTATGGGCTGAATTAACTTGAAGAGTGGACAGTAACATGTCTGACAAGAGATGTTTGTGCTGCAGTGTTATCTTCCGTGCTTTGGACTCTTTCATCTCATTTTCAAATAAGATGTTATTATCGAAGTGTGTTATAAGATTTGAAATGAGTTAATATTTTATTATATTATTTGAATAAATAATAATATAGCATGACAATAGAGTGGCGGTTCCTGCCGCCGCCGTCAGGTCGATCGAAATTTTTTTCGACTTTCCAGCGATTTTCCTTTTTAACCAAAATATCCTTACTATATATCTGGAAATTTAACCGACATAAAATTTTCTAGCTGCCAGAAAATATTTTTACCAAAAAAAAAAAAAATCTTTTTGATATTTAGAGAATCAAGTGTAGTGGAAAAAAAATTTGCGGGGTTTTTATTGACAAAATATTCTTACACTGTGTCCGGAAATCTGCGAATATTACAAAATAATTTTTACGATATGTTCAAAAGATTTTTACTTAATGTTTAATATTTTCTTCCTTGATGACAAAGAAAACTTACTTGATTGCAAAAAATTGTTACTTAATGTGATATTATTATGTATTTTTACTTATTATATACAACTTCTTTTTTGTAAACTAAAACATTTTTAAGAAAAAACTTATTTAATAGAAATATTTTGTTATTTTTTACTTTATGTTTCGAAAAAATTTGACCCAATTTTTTTCCGTGCAAAAAATAAAAATTTCGCCATAAAAGTTTTCCGACAAGCAATCACTGGTAAAATCGCCACTGGCAGGGGTGAGGGAGGTGGTGGTTGTATTTTATATTTCTTTTTTCTTTTTCTTAACAAATATATAAATAAATATTAATTTTTATGGGCCTATTCTCTCAAATTGAAAAAATCCTTTTAAAAGTAATGAATAATGTAACGCCCCGACTTCAATATCGAACTAGATTTGTATTTTAAATAATTGAAGGAATCTAGGCGTCACAAATAAATGTCGAACTTCATAACAACAACATAATAAAATTCATAATTTCAAAATGATCAAGTTTACGCAGCGCAATATCTAAAACAATAAAAAAACAAATTTGCTATCAGTGGAAAACGATAGCTAAAGTACGATTTAGGTCTAGTTTCCCCTACAACCCTTTTCCCCGGTCATAGGCTTCCCCGATGGACCCTTTTCCCCGGTCATAGGCACTTAAGGCCCCTGGTTTTAATCATTGGATATAGCACACTGGGATAAACCCCAATGACCCTTTTCCCCGGTCACGGATAACTTTTGCGGTCCACGGCTATATTATTTTATAAACATAGAATTTCATGATACACGTTGCACATAGATTTGAGAACATAGAATTTAACATAAGACAGGTCGGTGGTCCCTACCTCGTAAATATTGTCGTGGAAATTCGATTTGAATGCAAGTGGTTGAATCCTAAGTCTCAAGTTCCTCGTCACCTAATCATTTGAAAAATATACTTAATTAGTATATATATAATTGAATAGTTTTTAAAATATTAATATATAATATTTTTATTTATGTAATTAAAATACAACATATAATATTAAAATAAATAATAACGGACTCAATTGAAATTTTGGATAAATAGGTATCTCAATCGAATGAATTGGAACTTGTGGGGTCAAATTGAAGTTTTCTAGTGAACTTGGGGGTTCAATTGAAAGGTGTTGGAAGCTGAGGGGTCAATTTGCAAGTTTTGAAAAATGGATTTATAAGTTTGGGTCTCAGCCCTAATTCTCCTTCAAACCGTCTGCCCTTTTTCATATCTTTCTCTCCATAAATCCAATCGGCCGAAATGGAAAAACAGCGCAGCACCATCGGCGGCGAAAATTGGACGGTGGGCAAATCGGCGGCGCGGCTGGAAGTGGCGAAGAAGGGCGGTGGTTCAAGGCATAATGGTGGTGGCGAAGAACCGGCAAGGAGGCGCAACCGGCGATGTTGGCCGACACCTCCTCCTTTGATTGATCGGTGGTTGGCGTTTTTCGGCGATTGCTCGCAGTGGCGGACGGCGGCGGCTTTCTTCCCCATATTTTCACGGCGAGGACCTCCGCCTTTGATTTCACCATGGCGGTGGCTCGGCTGGTTTGAGTCGGGCCGTGGTTCGGCTAAGAAGGCGTTGGTGGTTGAGGGTGGTGATTTGCCCGAGATGGTTGTCGGGGTGGCTACGGGTTTGGGTCGCTGTGGGCTCCCGGAAATGGTTTGCTGACGTCGGGTTTTTGGGCCGGAGATAATCGGGCCTGGACTTCGGGCTGTACGTTTGGGAAAACATTGGCAGGGTTAGGTGGTGGTTTGGTTGTGGTTTCGGACAGTGGTGTAGGCACAGCGGCGTGTGGCTGCGGCTAGTTTGTCGACTGGCGTGGTGAAGAAGGGCGGCGAGTCGGGCTTGACTAGAAAACAAACGATGGCCGTTCGGATATGGTGGTGTTTATGGTATTTGGGATTTGGCAGGGATGATGGCTTTGGTTTGGGTTGATTTGGTTTGGGGAAAACTTTCAGAAACACAAAAGAAAATAAAAATAAAAATAAATAAACATTTCATTACCTATGTGTTATGTGTTGTGGCTTACTATATGTTGTGCTTGTGTGTACAGAAAACTGAATGAAAGTTGGTAGGCTTTGAAATTGATTTTGTGAAGGAAGTGAGTAGTGTTGGTGAAGTTTGAAAATGGTTTGTGGCTGTAGAAGAAAGTGAAGAATGTAGTAGATAAAGGTTGGATATTTTCTTTATACTCCAAGACAAAGTTTATTTTGAAATGATAGAGTTGGTGGGCTTGGGCTTGACATTGGACTTAGTTAAAGGGCTTGCTTGAAGTCCAAAAATCGAAAATAATTAATAACGACCCAATAGATTAACCGAATAATTTCATAGTCGACCCAACAGTAATTTGACATTAATTTTGTAAACGGCTCAATGGTAATTTAAATAAATAATCGAATAACTAAAATACTAAATAATTATAATAATTTTTATAAGTCGATAATTATAATTTATTTGATAACCGAGCTATTAATTCGATTAAATAGAATTCGTAAATTATTTGAAACCAATAATAGAAAATTGTTTACGGTGACGAGTTTGGGACTAAAATTATATTTTTAATGCACAATGATAAATAAAAATATGAAAATGTGGATTTGATGCGTGGGTGTTACTAATAAAGAATGACACATCTAAATATTTTAGATTGAAATAAATCTCGAAATAAGAACAAAGTAGGTTTGCGATTGGATATCCTTTCGTTCATTTTCGTTTCGTTTCACTAGATAATTGTGAAAATAAAAGTTTTAGGGGGATAAAATTTTTGGGGAGATAATTATTGGATATAATAAATTATTTGTTGGTGAACATATGATTGGATATAAATATTTGGAACAAAAACAAATATGGCACCCAATTCAAGAATCTAAATTATTTTTCTTTCAATTATGTTTGAATTATTAATAGATAATTTTATTTGTTTTATTTATAATAATATAATATTTAATTCATATTTATTAATTTTATTATATTATTAAAAAAATTAATATTTTTATTATTTTTCCCCTTTTCTTCTCCAAAGTCAGAAACCGGCCGCAGCACCTCTCTTCCTTGGTCGTTGTCAGCGGCCGAAAGCGACGACCGTGTGCAGGCGAGTGCAAGCGCTGCTCCACTCAGGGCATGGAGGATCTTCCCAGATCTCAGAAACCGGTCGGATCCTTCTCTTTCGATTGGCTCTGCGGCAGCGGTTCAACGTGGGGTGGCTCCGACTGGTTCTCGTGGGGTCGCTGGGTTCGGTTCGGGCGGTGGTCGGCTGGTTGGGCTTTGTTTGTGACGACGATTGCAAGGCATCCGCGAGGCGGTTTGGCTGGTTCACCGTGGGACCGCTGGGTGATGCAGACCTTCTGAATTGGGACGCGGGCTTGGCAGTGAGGCGACAGCAACCGGTGGCTGACGAAGATGGTGATGGCGAATGATGATGTGGATTTCGGCCGAAATTTATTTGGGGTTTATGGCGTGTAATGCTTTAGAAATATTGAAAAATGAGCTGAAAATATTTTGGAATTTTGTTTTACAAATTTTCTTAGAGTGAATTCTTGTCCGTTGGAAAGTTTTTTTGACACCATATCCATTCACTTTCCCTAGATGGGGTAAGAAAAAATTTTTCGTTTCCAAACACACCTAGTTATTCATTTCATTCAATAATATTAAGAGAAAATTCCTAAATAGTCATGTAGTATAGTGTATGTTTGGTAAGCATAATGAGCTAGCTTATGTCTTATTTAGAGGACTTATAAGCTCTCTGTATTTAAATAAGCCTTGTTTGGTTGCATGAGCTTATTTAAAAAGTATGAGCTTATCTCAGATGTTACTATTACAAGCGTTTCAAATAAGCTCGTGGAGCTTTTTGATTTTATTCCTATTTTAACCCTTTTATTATTATTTCGTTAGATATTAATTTTTTTTTTTAATTTTACCACTTTATTAAGTGTATGTTTGGTAAGCATAATAAACTAGGTTATGTCTTATTTAAAGGACTTATAAGCTCTCTGTATTTAAATAAGTCTTGTTTGGTTGCATGAGCTTATTTGAAAAGTCTGAGCTTATCTCAGATGCTACTATTACAAGCGTTTTAAATAAGCTCATAGAGCCTTTTGATTTTATTCCTATTTTAACCCTTTTGTTTTTTTAGAAAACTGCACTATTATCTCGTTAGGTATTAATTTTTTTTTTTAAATTTCACCACTTTATTAATTGTTATATGAATATCTAAGAATTATTTTAGTATTGTGAAATTATTATTATTATTATTATTATTATTATTATTATTATTATTATTATTATTATTATTATTATTAATTGGCGTATAAAGGAAACACAAAAAAAAATCCTCTCCCCAATCTGTTAAAAAAGTATTGTGCAATTATTGAAAATTATACACACACACACTATATATATATATAATATATATATAATATATATATATATATATATATATATATATATATAATGAAATTGGTAATAGAAACAATAATAATAAAATTTACAATCATAATATTATATAAAAATAAATAAATAATAGCATTAACACTATAACATGTACTTTTGTGTACTTTTGTTTTTTTGGAGTCAGCTTATCAGCTAAATTTGCCAAACGCTTTTATTTAGATCAGCTATCAGTTATCAACTATCAGCTCTCAAATAACTTATCAGTTATCAGCTAACTTTTCACCTATCAGCTTTGTCCGCCAAACGTACCCTAATTGTTAGATGAATATCTAAGAATTATTTTAGTAATATTGTGAAATTATTATTATTATTATTATTATTATTATTATTATTATTATTATTATTATTATTAGTTTGACTATAAATTGGCGTATAAAGAAAAAAATCCTCTCCCCAATCCGTTAAAAAGTATTATGCAATTATTGAAAATTATATATATAATATATATATAACGAGATTTGGTAATAGAAAACAATAATAATTAAACTTACAATCTTAATATTATATAAAAATAAATACAAAATAATATTAATACTATTATTTTAAACATGTAAACTTTGTGTAATTTTGTATTTTGAAGCCAGCTTATTAGCTAAATTCGCCAAACATTTTTATTTAGAGCAACTAGCTTTTCAACTATCAATCATCATTTATGAGCCTATCAACTCTGGAAATAACTTATCAGTCATCACTAGCTTATCATCTTTTTCTGTCAAGGTACGATAACAAATCCCTTAACAAAATCACTTAAAAACTTCAAGAGTACCGGTTGAGAGCCATTCATTTATGAGCCTCAAGATTGTCAGAAGAAACACACACCAATCCTTTCCGCATTCCGTTAATGATAGTTAGTCATACTTGAATAATTATTATTAATTTTTTTTCTGATTTTTTACGATTTCCTAAATTTATGATTTCACCCACAATTTGAATCATTTGTTGATTTCCTAAATTTATGATTTCGTATATAATTTGAACAAATTTGTTATT
>BMAC01000486.1:679941-690773 GCA_014905375.1 Phtheirospermum japonicum
AGGTCACGCCGGTAAAGAAGTAGTGTCGGGGATAGTCGCGGAGGTAGCTGTTTATGTCGTGGGACTAGGACTGGGTTGGTACGATATACCAAAAAAATCCACCCATACATTATATCGTAACGAGTTCCTTTCGGTATTTAAAATTTCATACAGATGTCGTATCGAACATTTTCGGTATACCGAACGTTTGGTATACCCAAATTTTGGTAAGCCGTACAACTCATACCATACCATATCAAAACGTAAGTAATACTGAAATTCAAAGACGTTATCGGTATGACACCGTTTCATACCAATAATCTGGATGATAAACAAGAATTTTTGGTAATATATACCGAAAATATCGATTACTGATATTTGTTTCAGTATTTTGGTAATATACTGAATTACCAACTTTTTGTGAGTTTATATATATTAATTATCATACTGTATAGTTTCGATATCGATACATGCCATACCGAATGTCTTGGTATATCGAAAATGCGGTATATTTATTATATTTTCTTTTAGTACGGTAAATGGCGATATTTAAGAATTTTTTCCACCACTACTCTGGACCTACAAACCAACATGCATAATGGCGTTAGGCATCACGATGCTTGTTAAAGGAGGAGCGCAGACAGTAGCCGACCCCGAAAGGGTGATCGTTGCAGTGGGAGCATCGTCTTCAAGAGCCGAGGGTAGAAATTGGAATCTTTTAGGCAAAGCGTAGTGGATTTTATATGGGCATGGAAGGAGGCAGGGAGATAGAGAAAGTAGGTGGCGATTGTCATCAACGGGGCTTCACAAGATTGATAGAAACAACTCTAAAGTCCCGAATTTTGGCCTTAACGGATGGTTTCAGTAAACACTTATCAAGCAAAGGTTTGCGGTGATTGGAGAGTCAACAAATTGGCCAAAACTACGAAAGAAAATGGAGTAAGACGTCTGTGAAGTAAGTAAGGCCACTGGGCAGCCAATTGCAAATCCTGAAAACCTAATTTAGGGTTTGATTGGAGCATGGCGGTCGACGTAGACGATGTCAGACGATGATACCACGAGACAGCAATTGCGAGTTCTAAAAACTTGAAATAGGGTTTGATGGAAGCATGGCAGCCGACGTTGATGGCGGTAGACACCATGAGGGCGAACGTGACTCGCTAGCCATGCCAGTCCGCTGCTTGGGTCAAAGAAGGGCTCACAATCAAATCAACGAAAAATTGGCGGATACCATGAGCGTGGAGATGGCTCGCTAGCCATGGCAATCAGCGGCTCAAAGAGGGCTCACAATCAATCAGCAGACAAAAGGACGTACCAACATGTTCATTAGATGTTTGTGAAAAAGGCAATGAACATGTTTCTCACATTTTGTAAAATGTTCTTGAAAGAAACAACAACATTCAATTAGTTTTTTTAACCAACATACATCGATTGAATACTTAAATCACAAGAACCTTAATATCACGAGTATCACCGAATTTTAACCAACATGACATCAATTTAATCTTTAAATCACATAAACTCTTAACACCATGAGTTTAGCCAACATGACATCAATTTAATCTTTAAATCACATAAACTCTTAACACCATGAGTTTAGCGCACCCTACAATAACAGGTAAAAGGAATTTTATCCGACTGAATGGTGATTGCTATATCCATTCTTCAACTTCAAATTAACATCTACCAAAATGGATTAATTCCTTGATACAATACAGTTATTCGTTTGATATCATATCGGATTCAAACAACATTTGTGCTGACAAAAATTATTCCTTATTTATTGTTATCATATCTCCAAAGTCCAGTCCGTTTTAAATACGTACATAATGGCGTCTCGTTGACCGCCGTCTCATTGACGCCATTTGTATAACTGCAACGGAGATTTCAGCAACTTCTTCAACGTTATCGACTATGTTAAACAACGAGGGTCTTTGTGCAGGGTCACTGAAAACAAGAAATTTTATTTTCACACCAAAAGTTAACAAATTGAACACGAACTTGTTTGGCAGACATTTTAGTGCCCGAAATAAGAGTGTTAAAGGACGAAGGTAATAAAAATCTTACTCATCCAGCAAGATTCCATCAGCGACACTAATACTGGGGAGGTGTTCTGTGGGATTGTTAGCCTCCTATTCTGGAAAGCAACCGCTCCAACCACCTAAAAGTTTGCAAAAATCATTTAACTTTAATATTTCAATTTCAACATGAAATCCCATCACTAAATAAATAATTTAGAAGAAAAACAACATGATAGTAGATTTAAGGGTTAGTTACCACAACCACAAAAAAAAAAAAAAAAAAGAGAGAGACACACAAACAAACAAACAAACTTGAGGTTCAGTCTAGTTAAGGTACAAAAAATCTTTCGAAATTATAAAATCCCACTATCCCCTTTGTTATTTGTTTCAATTTTAAAATTGCACCATTGAGAGGACGGTATTTGTTTGTTAAGTAAATACAAACCTCAGACGGTGTTTGTAATACGTTAATGAGGAATTCATAATTCTAAAAGATTATAATAAGGCTATAACCTCATGGGTAGAGTTTGTATCCTTAAGTTAAATATTTGGATGTTTTTAATTCCAATCGTCTTGAGTATGAATTACCTGGGCAGGACCAAGTCACTCCAAGGCTGTTGCAATGTAACAAGCTCCCATAAAATAACTCCAAAACTGAATACATCAGATTTCTCGTTGGAGGGCTCTCCACGCAGAAACTCAGGGGCCATCCACTCGGGCTGAAATGAAAAGAAGAGAGTTACGTTCTGATTGATGATGCACTGTCAACAACATGTTCAACCTGCAAAGATATTTGACCACGATAGCTGATTTTCTGTCGGCAACGCTCGTAAAATTACCGAGCTATAATTATAACCTTTATTATTATTATTTTATTATAATAAAATAAAGGTTTATATTATTATTATTGTTTTTCACAGACAAACTGAACCGTGTATAATTGTTCGGTCATGATACAAATGGAACATGGTTAACATTTGTCACACAAACTGTAAACTCGATTACTGTTCCCGGCGGCGGCGGCGGCAGAAGCGGCTGGTTCACTTCATCCACATCCTCCTCCTCCTCGATGCAATCGTCTTTTTCGTACAACCTGATCCTCACGGGATCGAGCCGTGATTTCTCCTTCCTTTTCTTAGCGGAAAGCCACTTTACGAAGGCGGTCAACTGTTTCCCGTGAATTTTGTCCCCCGTGGAGATCACATCACCATAGCTGTTGCTATCAGTATCTCCGCTTTTCGCAACACGAGTGGTGGCGCTTTCATTAATTTCTGATCTGAGAGTGACCTCTTCGCGTTGACGATTACAATCACCGACTCCAAACTTCTTCTCGTGATCCCCAACCGAATTTGACGATGCACTGAAATTGCGGTCTGGAAATTGCCTCGGGAAAAAGTAGGTCGTTCGATGCGGCATCTTTAATCACGTGAATCAGACGAATGCATATATACAATTTTTATTTTTTTCCGATCAACAACTTACAGTTTAGCTCGCCGGGAAATAACAGATTCTCGCCGGCGAACACAAACGCATTTATTAATCAACTTTGGCTGATCGCAGACGGTTAGGCCAACTCTTATCAATCGCCCTAGATTTCAACAGATATAATAATTAATAGATATACAGCCCGAGCCCCGAGATGATAAAATGGCCAAAGAACACAGTACTTTTTTTATATAAGAAAAAATGAGTAGAAATAACGCATGTGAAAATTATTTAATCTGCTCGGCAGAAATATGGCAAATGGGCCATTTTACAAACAATTTCTATTGGTGGAGACGAAGACAGAGAAAAACAGACTGATGGGGTTTTAGGTGAGTATTTTAAGCGCCGATTGGCAGAGGGGGGCAAACAAAGAATCGGTGGGAAGAAAACATATAAAATTGAATTTTAATGTTATCGGATGGGGTCTGCTATATTGCGCCGCGTGCCTACATGCGCGCCCTCCTTCCCTGTTTCCCACGTCGAGTTAACGAGGCGTGGCTACAAGACACGTAGTTTGAGTGTGCAAACGCTGCTGCTACACCCCCGGCGTATCTTAGTGGAGTGCCCCGCAGGTGTTAAGGATTAGAAAATTATAAAGAAAAAGGTTCAATTATGTGGGCCGGTGGGGGTGGTGTCTAGGATAACTGAACTTTCCAAAAATAACAAATGAGTCCAATTTTGTAAAGCCGTTTTTGGTGTGAAACATCTCCAATTATGGCAAGAATCACATTGCGGAAATAGATGTTTGATAAGTGCTAAACCAAAGTTATGAGGATAAGTTTGGCTCTTTTAATTGAATTTAATTTATCGTAAGTATCATTTATAAATTAAACCATTTTTCATATTATTATAAAATAAAATTATATTATATATTTTTAAAACACATAATATATCTACTAAAATCAATAATCATGTTCATATCAAGAGATTTGGTTAAAATATTTCTATATTTATCATAAGTAGCCATATATAATTCAAAATTAAAAAAAACTAATTTATATTATATGAGGCAACACGAGTTTACTACTGAGCTTGCTGTGACTTCACGAGAATATTAAAAACCTTGAGTTTGAATCTTTTATTTTGACGAACTACTTTAAACAAGTTTAAGGGAACTTTTATCGAGTCGAGCTACAATTGCTCACAAATAACTTGTTTCAAATCTAAAATTGATAATAATGTTAACCATGTAAGTTAATTTAACTTAAAATATTATATATCTATGAATCTATATATATAATTTGAATATTCTATATCTACACATTTTATTTATTATTTATTAATCAAGTCAAACCGACCCAATAAATAATTATGTTGAAATTTGATAGTATTAGACTTCGAATATTGTTCTCGCATTGACCATCAACGAATCTGATGCCTTCTTGTTGTACTAGAATACCCCTAGTAACAAGGAGTCTCTATATAAACAAGTCAACTTTTTTTTAACTATTTTTAATATGGAACATGTCTTTTCTCAAGTTATAATTCATTTCAATATTTACACTTACCCTATATTCTAAAAATTATTTAGATAAATAAATATATTATTTCGATACTCACACAATATATAACACAATTTCACTTTATTCTTGTAATATACGAATCATAAAAAATTGTTCTCGCATTGTTCAAGCAAAATTTGAATATAGAAGCGTCTTTTAGGCTTCTAGCATTGTTCTTGCATCGATTACTTAATATAAAGTAATTTTTGACCTATTTTACCTTATTCATATAATCATACGGGATGGAATACCATGTCAATTGTATCATTTATTGGCTTTTAGATGATTGATGCGATCAAAAAGTTTGGTGCCTCAAGAATATAATGTACTGACCTTAAATATGTGATCAGCGATCTGAAAGATCTCCAGAAAGCTTTTGGCAACTTGATCGAACCTCAAATATGTGATCAGCGACCTGAAAGATCTCTAGAAAGCTCCTGGCGACCTGATCGAACCTGCAAAATAAAACCCAAGCCAAGGCGGTGGGCGGACCCGGCGTAGGCTCTCCGATACTTAAGTCGGAAAGTGTTCGAGAGAGATGTGCGAGAGCTAAATAGTCCGCGAGAGCTTAAAATATAAGATAAAATCAATGTAGAGTAAAAGTGAGGCATTTGTCCTCTTTCGTATAAACAAAAAATAAGAGATAAGAGACCTGTTCCCAATCTAGGGTCCTCGTCACCTGTATAAGAGCTCGCTTCTCCTAAAGGAGAGATCGCCATAAAATCTGTAAGCTCCATGATCCATGATAATTAGAGATGAGAGAATAATATGAGCTCCACGATAGAGAGGAGGGAAAGGTTGAAGTTAAGTTATCAAGCTTGTGAAATAAGAGCATGTGATGGGAAATAAAAGCCTGAATCCCCTATTCAAAAGATTATTTAGGCTTGTCCACCAACCAATAGGATTCCTTCATAAGGTGGGATTAAATCTCCTAATTATACTCAATATCCATAATAAGGAAATACTCCCATACTATAATTCTTAGTTTCCATAATTCTATAATAACCATAAAACCTTATAACCATATATGCCGAGACCTAGAACCTTCTTCCCCATTCGATACTTTCTTACCATATATAGTCGATTCGATTTTTGATGTCGTATCAGGTAGTCCCCCTTATTCTGGCTGATTGAGGTACGAAATCAAGTAGAATATAAAAAAGATAGATTTCATTTGTCGGACCTAAAATAGGTCGGCTAAAAAGTCACCCCATACCATAAACCATATTAGCCCAGCAGGGTCTGAGATCGCGTTAATCATAAGGCGCAACTCCCAATACCGAGCTACTACTCGGTAGCGAGCTGCCATAATACAATTTTAATTGATGAGAGCTCGCCACCCTCATATAAGAGCTCGTTACTCCTACACGAGATTTCATCACTCCTACACGAGATCTCGCTACTCCCAAAATAGCTCGCCCCCTATAAAAAATATTATTCCTTCTGAAAGGGGAGGTCACCTCACAAATTCCCATAAACCTGCATATTTGACGACCTGGATATTTATCAGCCCTGACTCACGAGGGATGCTGATAGTTGATAACACTAGTCATGGAAATGGGTCACGGGTCGATCTAGGTGTCTAACCCGACCCAGGGTTGAGTCGACCCGATTCGTAAGCAAGCACGGTATTGCATGCGGATCGAAGGCGGGTAATTAAGAGTTACGTTAGAGATGGTTGATGGCTTGGGGGACGGTTAAGAGCTAGACTCGATGAGGTGCGCAAGAGACTGGGCACTTGTGCACACTTCAGCTATTTGTCTAAGTAGTGATGGGCGGTTATGCGAATCCTTTCGGCATATGTTGGTTAGAAAGTCGAGTTTACGAAGGAAGGTGGTTGTCAAGCTCAAGACGCACGAGATTCATGTCGAGCGATCTAACTTGAGTTGTTTGACGCCATTCAACATGGTGAGCATGCAGGTCCCGAGCGGTTATGGGTAACAACGGAGTGGGGAAATTTTCTCCAGTGTGTGATTGGAGAGCGGTTACGTCCATGCTTGTATAAATAGGCGAGCAGCCTTCACAAGAAAAATAGTGAGAGTGCGAGATTCAGATGAATATGAGGGTTTTGAGAGGAGTACTCCAATTCAGGTGGCAGTTACCATGCAGTTACTGGCAACACACGAACGATGCGTGGCTGATCGCACGTCGGCGTAGGAAAAGAACGAGGGTGTGGCCATGATCCGAAGATGATGGATTCTGGCCACCTGGGCAGCAGTGTGTAACTGTCACCAGAGATGGGCTTAGCGTATGGGGTCATCATCCGATAGCTTTTGTTAGGCATGATCTTATTAGGCTTTGCTCGGCGTTGTGTGATTCGATTTTTTTGGCCAAGGCCTTTCCCTGTATATGAACTCGAGGCATAGTATATGAGGTTGGGTATGCGTCCCCGTAATATTGCGTGTGCGTGTGTTAAGTCTTTTGTTTTGTACTTTTTTTTACACTTTTTTGTTACCTTTTTGTGTTGCTTTCGCGTGTGTTTTGCTTGCATTTATGGGTTTTAGGAGTCGTTTTGGCCTATTTTGTTAGTTTTAGGTTTTTATAGCTTTTGTGCGGTCTTCGTATACTTTTACTCTTTTTCGTACTTTTGGTCGTAGGATGACCAAGCGGAGCCCGTGTACGTTTAAAAGCGTTCCACTCGACTCGAATTTTGATGGAAAAGCAAAGGAATACAGTGCGAACGAGGAGAGACAACTGGCGGACGGCTATAGCAGAAATGAGAAAATCGAGCCGGAGTAGTCAAACCAGTCGATCGACTATACCTCTCCGAATCGACTGGAGTACAAAAGGTTTGGAAACTTTGGGCGAAGCAGTCGATCGACTGAGTCACAGTCCAGCTCGTGAATTTTATCCCTTTTTGACAATTTTACCCCTGTGACTTTATATTTATAGGCCCATCTTTCTCCAACCTTATCCAACCCTTCCTTGGTGAAATTTGGACTTGTTCCATTTCCTCCAAGCCTTCACTCTTTCCATTGCTCAATAACCCTAGTTTAATGTAGTTTTAGCTAGCTTAGTAGTTAGTCTAGTTTAGCTTAGTTGGTTAGTTTTTAATTAGTAGGTAGTTAGTTGTTCTTACGCAAGTGTTGGAGTGGGTGACACCTCCTTCATTTGTGGTGCTTGTTGTTTGAAGACTTGAAGCTTTTGTTGGAATGCAAAAATTGGTAGTAATCTTTCCCCTTAATGTTCTGTGTTATTATTGTGTTGTTTTGATTTCTCTTGTGTTGGTTATTGAATCTTTGCTTATGTTGTATTTCATGGCATTTCAATTTCTCTAGTGTAGGTTTAATTGCTTTGTGTTGTTTTTCATTTTCTTGTTTAGCAAAAAATCCATTGAAGACCTCTTGAAGCTTTTTGCCCAGTTTGTCCAAACAAACCTTTGGTTTTGAAAGGCTTATGGGTCTTTCTTATTTGAGCAATTTGACTTTTACCCTTTTAATGCTTTTGACTTGTTTTCAATTTCATGCTTTTAATTTCCCTCCTTTTTCCTCTTTCAATTTGCAAGCCTTCTTAGTTTAGTAAATTTTAATGGTTTAATCAATGTCATTAATTAACTACTTTCAAGCAAGATTTAATTTGTATTTGATGCAACTAGTTTAGAAATTACGGGTTTAGGGTTTAAGTTCGTTTAAAACCATTAATCAGAATTTCTCGAGGCTCGGGATTGACAACCCTGAATTGTGGATTAAGTGCTCGGCAAAAACCGATTGATCATGGAGACGGACCGAACACCCTAAACCCAATCATTTTTAATTAAAGTCTCCTTTTAAACTCAAGCTTTAGCATAAAACTCAAACCAAACCAATGACTTAATGATTTCTTAGTTTAGATTAGTTTAATTGAGATTAACAAGAGATTAAGTAAAAACACCGACCACCGATAACATCTATCCTCGAGAGACACGACTCGGGAAAACTTACCGCTCTACAATCGACTCCGTACTATTGCGGAGACGATTTCTTAGAGTGCTAAGAAATCTTCGATCATCTTTCACTTGCGTAATTGTGCATACGACGAGATAACTTGGATCCTCACTGTATATGAGTGATCGGCAAGGTAAGCACGAGTGTTGGCGAGGGAGAAATAGGTTAGTAGCCATAGCAAACCAGAACCATATAAAACCAAATATGACCAAGGAAACCATTTAGTCCCCCAAGTCTAAACAATTTGAACAAAGTAAAACAGCTAGACCATACACAAGTAAGGTGCAACCATATAACAATAACATAGGGCCGAGAAAACCACTCATTCCCTATTTTATAGGTTTTAGTGGTGATGAAATAAGAAAATTGGGTTCATGGCTTGGTATTATCGAAATTCGATTGCTATGTAAGAATCAGTGTGTTTTAGCTTGGAATATAAATAAAGACGAAAATAAAATGAAAACTTTGAAAATATACTAACTAGAAAATGTAAAATGCAAGTTGGTCGGATGCCTCAAGCTTGTGCCGAAATTGAAATAGCAAAGCAAGAATGAAAATGAGCAAGGAAAAGCAATGTTTCACCAAGTACAACTAAAATAACATAAAATACAACCATGCATGCATGATCATAAAATTGAAAATAATGCAAATTAGAAAAAATCGAAAGCACCAATATAAAGAGAAAGAAAAGTTGACGTGAAAGTTAAATCTTTTCAGTAAATAACAAGAAACGAAGAGTAGATCTAAGATTTAACGAACAACTATGCATGAAAATAAAAACCAAAATAAAGCATATGAAAGACTTAAAAATAAAAACGATCAAGGACTCGATCTATGATCTTGGTATGTCACTCACCTAGATTCCATGGACGATTCACAAGATCTAACAAGAAATCTATGAGCTAAGGCAAAATACATAAAATGAAGAACAAACATGAAAATTAAAGAACAAGCATGAAATATTCAAAATAAAAATGATCAAAGACTCGATCTATGATCAAGGTGTGTCACTCACCTAGATTCCATGGACGATTTACAAGATCAAAAAAAGAAATCTATGAGCTAAAGCTAAAAGCATAAATTGAAGAACATGCATGAAATTGAAGAAAAGCATGAAAATAAAGGAAAGCTTACTTGAATTGAAAAGAGAATCCAAAAGCTTGAATGAAATTGCAACAAAATAAAATCCAAGGGAGTACTTGAGTTCTTCTTAGTCTTACAAACCCAAGGCAAAGTTTGAAATTAAATCTAAGATCTAAAGCTTGGAAACTAAATCTAAAAACCTAAGAGAGAGAAAGTAAATCTAAGAACTAGAGAGAGAAATTAATCCCAAACCATGCAAGGGGAAGAACAAACCGATAAGTGTGGGGTGGTTGTTTTGCATGTAATTGTGGTGTTTTTCTCGTGTTTTTAGTTAGAATTTAGTGTCATTTTTAGTGGTTTTGAGTCGAGTTTCGTTAGGGTTTTAGGTTGTTTTCTTGTTTTTTATGTTTTGAGCTTTATTTATCCGATGTTGGTGATGTTTGTACGATTCTTGGGTTTTTGAGCTCAAAATTCTTATGTTGTAGGTGGCTCATGGAATTGGATTTTCTCCAAGACGTGCCGGCATACGCCTAGGTTCGAGTCAAGGCATTGAGGCCCAAAGATCCGTGCCGAAACGAGAAAACCGAGCCAAAAGCAGCCCGGATCGACTGAAAAGCTCCCAATCGACTGATCCACGCAGGATCGACTTAAAGCTCACAAATCACTACTTGGCAGTAGCCAAGTCATTTGGAGCAGGGCAGTCGATCAATTGAACCTACAGTTGACCGACTGCGTCGCAGTGACCCTCGGGATTCTTGGTGTTTTGACATTTTTGCCCCTACAAACAAACTATATAAACCCCACATCTTTCACCAACAAACATCATCTCTCACCCCCAC
>BMAC01000487.1:11094-24458 GCA_014905375.1 Phtheirospermum japonicum
TTTTGCAGAAATCTTTAGGCGCTAGTCAGGCGTCGGCCCAGCGCCTAGGCTCCACTTTTGCAGAAGTTATACTTTTTACTTTTCATTTTACTTATTTTGGGCAATTTCTTTATCAACTTTTTTCCGCCCATGTTCGATTTTTTTTCTGTGGCGCAGGTGAGTCAACTTGGCCATATCACTACTTTGAAGCATATGCTGCAAAGATAGAGATCGACTTGTACGCCTTGATCTGAGCCTATCCCAAAATGGCTCGACTCACACCTAAAGGCATTTGCCTCGATCGTTTTTTTTTTTTTAACAAATACATTTCAAAATTTTATCATTGCTTAATTTAGGCATTGTTGCACTTGTATCATATCTATGTTGTATTTCATATGATTTTGTTTGTTCTTGAAAATCCAGCAGATACGCAGAGTTTGCAATCATTCATTTGTGTGTTGTTTCTAAATTGGTGGTTTTACATTAGATTATTGAGTAAAAAATGATGCTAAAGCTGCAGCTTTATACCTCAAGTGCTAACTATTATGTTTTGGCTCCTCATATTTACTGGTTATGAGAAACTTGTTTTTAAATCAAATTAATCATTTTTTAAACATACTTCAAGAAGTAGTGGCTTTTAATATTTGTTAAAAGAATTTTGGTATGGCAAATTATATTCGCACTTGAGAGATTATTAACCACGGCTCATGTTTTTATTATTTACAAAATTTCCATTGAATGAATGAACTTATATACTCTTATTATAACCTACACACCCATTTACATCAAATTACTAATCCACACCCATAAAAATTAAAAAATTACTACACAACAATTTTTTGTACACAAATATATATATATATATATATATATATAATAATATAATATTATATATAATAATAATATCACTCTTCATGTTATTTATAATATTTTTTTCAACCACACTTCAAATATAGTGTGTGTGTGTGTGTGTGTGTGTGTGTGTGTGTGTGTGTGTGTGTGTGTGTGTGTGTGTGTGTGTGTGTGTGCGCGCGCGCGTGTGTATTTGTTCAAATGATAACCACTACCTTATATATGAAATTAAAGTCAATTATTGGCCTTACTCTAATTAAATGGATTGAGCAGGTTTTTGTATTTTTCCTTATTTGATTAAAAGTATAAATAATAAAAACACTGTTGGTATCTATAATTGTTATATTATAAATATATTGTGATATATAATAAAAATATTAGTTCGCAGGTTCCCCAAAAAGAGAGAGTTCTCATTGAAAATCCCTATGTATATATATACAATATAGGATCATGTTAGAATAATCATGTGTGAAAAATGAGATTGCGTTGCATTTTGGTGAGAGTGACGTCATCATCATATCATATGTGATAATAATGATATCATATACATTATTATTTCAAAAAGATTTAAATGGATTTTTTTAAATTCGGTTCATGTTTACACATGAGATGGTGAATGAAAATTAGAGGTTAAAACCGATGGACGAACGACGAAGGCTGGAGTTGGGGGTTTTGTTTCTGATTTTCTGTGTTGTGTCTTTTCTTTCTTTCTTTTTTTTGCATGCATTTTGTTTTTGTTTGCTACATTTGATTTTTGTTGTTTTTAGAGTTAATCATAAGTGGATATTTGTGAATAATTAAGAAAGAACTGTGATTAACATGAATTTGTCTTGATTTTTTTTTAGTGTTTCAGTTAGTTTTTATTATTAATTTTGGTACGTTGGATAGATTGAGTAGATTTTCATATTTTTGTATCTCCAGCTTATTTCACTGTGTTTTGATCATTATTGATGCAATTGGGTGATTATTCTCTATTTTTCCCCATACATCTAAGTAGCGGAGACGCTCAGGACTTAAAAGATTAAGATCACAAGCCTTTGCAAGAACCGAGAGATAAGAACAAGCAAATCGGCGAAGAAGTAGTAGACTTATCGTTAAACGAGCTGCAAAGTATAGGTCGTCGATTGACGTAAGCGTCGATGCGGTGTCGACGCACTGGAGCTACACGCGTTGATCGAACACCATGTAGACAACCCATAAACAAAAGTCTTTGTCCAAGTTGATCCATACTCCGTCAATCGACACACATGGCCGACGTAATTTTGGAATGCTGTCGACGCGATTCCTGTCGATCGACACACGTCAACGCTGACCCAGAATCGAGATTTTTATGGAAATTCCCTATTCTAACTTTTGTAAAACCTATTTATACCCTTTCATACTCCATGTAGGGTACACTTCACACTTTCCCAGGATTCCGAAACGCAAAGAGAGTCCGTTTCCACCCTCCGTTATGTAGATACAAGATCGAGACTGAAGATCCAAGATTACAAATTCTCAAGCTCTTTTTTTTTTCATTTTTGATTCGTTCTTCGACTGAGATCTACTTTCTTTTCTAAGAAATACCTGGAGATTTACCATTCTTGAGATCTAATAAGTACTCGAAACCTTTTTATTGCTTTTTAGATTAGTTCTTAGTTAATTTTAGATTTTAGATAAATTTCTCTTTCTTTTTGGATCTTGAATTATTGATGCTTGGATGCTTGGGTTTCATAGTTAATATAGATCGTAATCACTTTCTTTCAATTTTATTTTATTTATTCATGCTTGGTAATCGGAGTAGTAATTTATTCATGCTATTTAGTTGTTCTTCAATAAACCTAGTTCTTAGTTTCAACTAATCTTGATTTTAAACCCCGATTTCTTAGTAGTATATTTAATTAGTTTAAGTAATCAGTTTTCATTAATTGCTCTTGCTTTTCAATTCGTAGTTTATAAATTCGAAAACCCCAATTATACATGTTCTTGTGTGATATTGTGACTAAACAAACATCCAAATTCCGATTGTCAGTTCCTCGAGAGATTCGAATCGAGTCAAATTACCAACCTATGAGTGACCTCGTACTCTTGAAAGCGGACTTAAACATGTGACAAATATATCATTAAAAGTAGGTACGGAAAGTTTGATTCAAACTGCTCGCATATTAAATAAACATTTTCCCATATTAGAAAAGCACTGCGTATTCGAACTCGTCTCTGATTTTGTTTGGTGGCCATGGGTGTTTTTAGGGTGGTTCAGTCGTTAAAGTTTCTGGTGTAGCCGACCATAGTTGTGTGAGGTCGTTGGTGTTTTGTGGCGGCGATGGGCCTTCGGGTTTTGTTGTTGGGCTTTGCTAATGTTAATAATTAAGAAAACACTGCCCACATATTAAAAAAACATTGCTCGCATTTTAAAAAAGCACTGCGTATTTGAACCTGTTACTAATTTCTATTGTGGTTGTGGGTGTTTACATGGGTGGCTCAGTCGTTAGAGTTTTTGGTGGTGGCTGGCCATGGCTATGTGAGGTTGTTGGTCATTTGTGGTGGCAATTGATTTTGGATTTTCGTGGTTAGACTTTTCTACTGCGAATAATTAAGAAAGCATTACTCACATATTGATAAATCATTGTATTCATATTAAAGAAGGACTGTGTATCCTAACCTGTCACTAATTTATTTCTTTTCATTCAATATGTATCTTAAATGGTATGTATATATATATATATTTGATCCGATTAATTTGATACAATTACTATTTAAAATGATTAAAAATGAAAAGGTTGTGATTTGTTAAAGATTTGAATTTTATTTCAAATTTTAAATTTGCGAACATGGCAGTGGTTATAGATGAGATTTGTGATGTTTTTACACAATCGAAGTGTGTTCTTTGTCTATTAATAGTGATTTCTAATAATCAATGTAATTTATATTTGTCAAAAATATAAATATTATTTCTTTAATGTAGAAATATACATCATTGTCCCCTGACGTATAATATTCTTTAACCATAAAGATTATTGAATCTAATATTCAAGATTAGTTCTTAGATTCTCAATTATGGTTGTCATTGTAACTCTCTCTCTCTCTCCAATCTAAATAAAACCACAACTCTTGAATATATTAAAAGTTATACATATCAATGGTAGGTGAGTAATTTTCTGTAAGGTTTTCTAATAAACCACAACTTACAGCCTTTTTTTTTTTTTTTTTTAATTTGAAACTTTATGTAAGTAGTTTCATTTACAACCATTGATGGCTTTGTATTATTTTCTAGGTGTGATGATTTTAATGCCACTTATCAGGATTGGCTTTAATGTCTTTATTCTTTCAACTATTAAGGTGATTATCTTTTATTATTGAACTTTGTGTTTTTATTATTTAGGATTTGATTTTTTAATTTTAGACATCGCCTTGCCTCATTCGAACAAAACGCCTCAAATAAAGGTCCCTTTTATAACATTGGTTTTAGTATGAGTCCCGCTGAGCATAGTTTTAAGGGAATTCATAATTATTAATATTTGGATATGAATCATGTTGCGATATATAACTCTAATAGATTAGGTAATATTAGGGATATCAATTTCGGCCCGGCCGCTTAGACCAGCGCTATTTGGAACATGCCTCGTCACTCGGATCCTACCCCCATGTCACTTTTATTTTTTTAAATATATTTCACTATATAAATTTTACTAATTGAAAAAACGTAAATTATACGAGATTTAGCAAAAGTCAAATTTCAAATATAAAAATAATTTGTCATAGTTACGGATATTTAAATCTAAAACCAGGAGTAATCCTAACAAAAATTAAAAGATTTCGTATTCTCAACCCATCCCTTGCACTGGTCAAATCACTATAAACTAATTAATTAATATTATTATTATTATAATTAATAAATATTTTATGTTTATTGTTTAGATTAAATTTATTAATAATTTTATTTATATACTTAAAATTTTTAAAATATATCATATTCACAACATGTATCTTATAACAGTGTCTTATCACTATTTATTAATTAATTAATATTATTAAATAATTATATATATATAATTATATCATATTCGTTAATAATATTTAGATACATAATTTCAAAAATTGAAAATATATTATATTCGCATGTGTCGCATTGTACCGGCATCCAATTAATATTTATTACTAATTATTAAATAATTTATATCTTTATATTTAGATTAAATTTGTTAACAATATTTAGTTACATACTTAGATTATATTGCAAATAACTCATGATTGATTACTTAATATATTTAAATTTTAAATCAAATTTTATTTTAATTTCTTATAAGTACAACCTATTTGGATTTTTTATAATTAAGTTGTTTTAATTTAGATTATATTATATGTAATTCCACTTTTTTAATTAAGACAACCACTTTTTACTAATTTAGATTTTTTCTAAATATATATGACATATTAGTATTTTTAATATTAGGAGAATAAAAAAAATATTGAATTAGGTAACATATAGTAAAAAGAAAATATTAAATTAGGCAATATAAAAGTAAAAGAAGATAAAAAAACTAATTAAATAAAATAAAAAAAATATTAAATTAGATAAATATTACGCTTAGATGACATAATGTGAGAGGATTCATTTTCATAATGGAATATTTTCATTTGTAATTAAAGTTATCATATATGTAATTTATTTTTTTAATTAAGACAACCAGTTTAGATATTTTTGGGGGAAGTGACCTATAATTACAAAGTATCGGGCTTTTTTGCCCACTAGTGCATCTTATTTTTTGCCCACTAGATTAACTTTTAAACTTTTTTACCACTGACTTTTTGACCCATTTTCATTGACAACTTGGCCCTTATTTCTTTCCCATCAAATTCGCAAAAGTATATTTTTCACGCCTGGCCAGCGATAAAATTACAACAATTGGTAAGACCTTAGGGACTATTGAAACCAGTAATCTAAGATTACTACGAGTAGTATTCTTCGCGCCTGGACCTTTGATCCCAGTAATAAATCAAAGAAACAACGGCCATTAATTAGTATAATAACAACCTCTATCTATCTATCCATCTATCCGTCCGTCCGTTTGTCTCTCTATCTTTATATCTACCTACCTACCTACCTACCTATCTATCTATCTATCTATCTATCTATCTATCTATCTATCTACCTATCTACCTATCTATCTACCTATCGATCTGCCATATTATCTTTTTGCAATCGCGCTTTAAGGAGAGATGGATCATCTGTTAAAACTGATGTAAAAAAACTACTTAAAAATTGCTTCACTTCAACACAAATTCTCTCCAGCGTGTGTATTTTGGATCAGTCTTGTGCATAACACCATGTAAAAATACTGAAAAACCCTAAAATTTTTCAATTTGAAGAAAATTAAGATTAATGAATTTAATTATACGAGATCATAACTTTTTCTATCATTACTCTATGATAAAAAGGTGTGAAAACATATAGAATAGAAATATGGAAATCTTTTTTTATAAATATCAAGGATCGGGGTGAAGGAACTTCGACATCCCATCTTCGTTTGAAGAGGGTGCGGCTTTGTCTTTTTTTTCATAAGTGGCTGAATGAACAATGTTGGTTTGTAATGTTGGGTTGAGTTTTTAATAACATTGGTTGTTTTGTTTAGGGGGAGTTTTTCATCTTAGGGGGAGTTAGTATTTTAGGTTGAAATTACTTTGCATCGTAGTATTTTGTCCAGAAAGGCAAAAGGGGAAGATTGTTGGGAATTTATTCTTGGCAATAATTCCTATTTTTGTTATTTGGTTTTCTTAGGCCTAAAATATATTAGGGAACTAGAATTAGGACTCTAGATTTGTTTACTAGATTGTGTCTAAGATTTTATTTAGTTTCCTAGATTGTGTTTAGGACTTGTTTAACTTGTCTACTAAGTTTAGGACTCTAGGACTCTTGTCTAATTAAGACAAGACAAGGACACAAGAGAAAGAGATCTCTCTTATAAACGGATTATCCCTAGGAAAAGAAAAATAGAGACGCAAGGTTTTTGAGACGCAAGAAACAAAGCAGCAGGCGACGCAAGGCAAGGAAGAACACAAGCAAGATAGCTACTTGGAGCCTCTGTCCGAGATCAAGAAGTTCTTCGAAATTGCGTAACCAACGGAGAAGATCTTTTCATCCAGGCGACAAGTATTTAGTATCATGTGTTTGATACTTTGGTCTTCATATATTACTTCTTATCTTTTTGTATTGATCGTGAATAAATAAAGTAATATAATTTTCGGGTTTGTACACCAAAGTTCACAAGTACTTTTACTTGTGAACTGAATTTAAATTGTTGTGTTCTTGAGTTTAAGTTTTCGCTGCATATTCTTAATTAAACTCTGGTTGATGTTGGTTTCAGTGTTGGTTAACATTGAAAACAACATCATATACTGATACTTATTTTCAAAACCATAGACCTTAAAATTCTACAATTGGCATCTAGAGTGGGTTACTTAACCTTTTAAGTATTGATCCTTACTTGACTAGGTACTGTGGATACAGAGGATGATGAATCTCTTGACGAGTACAAGAAGCTGAGAATTGAGCATAAACAATTATTTGTTAGTTGGGCAAAACAAGTACTCAAAGTCAAGGATCTTAAGATCGAGGTGGACAAACTAACTCAGGAAAAGGATGACCAACTGAATATAATTGTCCGATTGGAGTCATCCCTCAGCAAAAAGGATGATGAGCTAGAACGAGTAAATACCGAGTTGAAGAAGGTCCAATAAACCCTCACAAACCTCAACAAGGGCAAGGCCAAGCTGGATGAAATTCTGGAATCAAGTATCTTGGATTGTTTAAAACATGGGATTGGATACAAACCTGTTCAAAAGCCAGATTCAAGTCAAAAGGTGAAGTCGACCAAACGCCACAAGAGGAGAAGAATATAATACGTGTGTCATCACTGTGGTGAACCAGGTCACATACAACCATACTGCTGGAAGCTTATTGGCAAGAAAACTCATTTTAAAAGGTCGAAGCTGACTACTGAGTTCAGTGTTGGTTTCCATGATGGTTTTTGTGTTCCCAACACCAAAACCAACACCAGAGTCAAGTAGGTCTGGGTCAAAAAGAATGAGATCAAATGTAACATGATCTATTCCTCTTTGAAGTCTCACATCCCTGGAGCCTGGTATTTTGATAGTGGATGCTCTAAGTACATGACCGCCTAGGAAGATCTCCTCTCGAATATTGTCAAATTTCATGGAGGAAAGGTGAAGTATGGTGGAGGTGCAAATGGCCAAATCATTGGCCAAGGAACTCTTCATGTCCCTAGTATTGTAAAGCTCGAGAACGTGTTACTTGTTGAAGGCTTAACTGCAAACCTGATAAGCATTAGCCAACTGTGAGATGGTGGTTTCAGTGTTAGTTTCACTCATAAAAAATGTGAAGTTTATGACGAGAGCAAAAATTGCATCCTTACTTGTCACAGGACTTCTGACAACTGCTACCAAATTAATGGTGACGTGTTCTACAAGCTGTCCCAACTGAGTGATGTCTAGGCGTGGCATCAAAAGCTCGGACACGTTAATTACAAGATGTTGGAAAGACTGGTAAAAAAGGATGCTGTGACCGGACTACCTAAGCTCAACACTAAAACCGTTCCTGTTTGCGAGGCGTGCCAGAAAGGAAAGCAGGTCAAGGTGCCACATCTAATAGTACAAAGTCTCACTACCTCATGCTGTTTTGAACTCCTTCACATGGACCTTATGGGACCAATTGAGGTTGAAAGCCTTGGTGGTAAAAGGTATGTACTAGTCATTGTTGATAATTTTTCTCGTTTTACTTGTGTAGAATTTTTAAAAGAAGAATCTGAGACTTTTGAAGCATTTAAAAAGCTTGCAAAGAGGTTGTGTGTGAGATGTGGTGTGAATATTGGTAGGATTAGAACTGACCATGGAAAAGAATTTGAGAATGCATCTTTTTCAAAATATTGTTCAATTGAAGGTATAAGTCACGAGTTTTCATCACCCATCACCCCCCAATAAAATAGGATAGTCGAACGCAAAAGTAGATCTCTTATAGAAATGAGTAGGACTATGCTTATTTCAAATGGGGTTGCTAAACATTTTCGGGCAGAAGTAATGAGCACTGCATGCCATATAATTAATAGGGTGTATTTTAGACCGGGGGCTTGTGTTACTCCCTATGAATTATTGATGGACAAAAAGCCAAATTTGAGTTAGTTTCATATTTTCGGGTGCATTTGTTATGTGCTAAATAATAGAAATCGTCTTGCTTCAAAGAGTGATAAATGTGTTTTCATGGGATACTCTCGAAATAGTCAGGCATATATATTGTTTAATCTTGGAACGTGTTGCATGATTGAGTCGGTTAACGTCAAGTTTGATGATTTGATAAGTGGTTTTAAACCTGCGAAGGATGATCATCTGGTTTATGATCAAAATCCTCAAGATAATATCACGGTGATGTAGATGAAAGTGCAGGTGTTGAAACTAGAGAAACGAGTGTTGTTGGTATCGGTGATGGTTTTGGGAACACAACATCAAACCCAACATCTACTCAAGCCGCTCCAGAATCAGATTCTGATCCACATATGGAAGATCCAGCTGAACCCATTGACTTACATCAGAGAAATATTCCCTCAAGAATTCAGAAGAATCATTCTATGAGCCAAATCATTGGAGATCTCGATGAAAGAACTACAAGAAAGTGACAAATAAACTTCAAAGAGATGATAAGGTTTGTTTTCTTGTAAACTAACTGTTCTCAAATTCGAGAATCTTTGTTTCTTGCCATAACAGAGCCCAATCGTGTAGCGGATGCTCTTGAAGTTGAGTATATTGCAGCTGGAAGTGCTTATATACAGTTATTGTGGATGAACCAAATGATAGAGGACTACGGTCTACATAGAAGAATACTGACTGTGCTCTTTGATACTTCAAGTGCCATGGATATCTCGAAAAATCCGGTCCAACATTCTCGAATCAAACACATTGACATAAGGTATAACTTTATTCGAGACTTGGTTGAGAGGAAGATAGTTAGCCTTGAGCATATAGGGACAGACAATCAGCTTGCTGCCATCTTCACGAAGGCATTAGATTTAGAGACCTTCTCTCGTTTGAGAAGATATCTTGGTATGTGCATTATCTAAGCCAATGTTGGTTTTGATGTTGTGACACCCTAAACTAACATCAGTCACAACATCTGTATAATTTTGCATGCATTTTAATTTCCTTATCATACATAATCTAAATGCATTGAGTCTGGTTGAAAGTGCAATAAGGTCATGTGTTGTAATAAAAGTGATGACAAAAAGACTAACCTCTTCAATTAGGTGATTGTGGAACTTGCCCGCAGAAACTGGTTTTCTCCCAGGTCCACAAACAAGAGGTGTTAACAGCAACTGCTGAAGATAAGCTATTTCTCTCTAAATCCATAAAAGGATGAAGAAAATCTGGATACGAATTGATCCAATCTTTAAATTTCACCTCATTGAGTGATTTTGACGTAGTCATTAACTTAGGTTAAGGGGTCTGTTTCCATTGACTTCGCCTGAATCAATATTGGTTATAATGTCGTCATTCATGAAAAGAAACACTGATCAAGTCACTAAAGCCATAATATGAATTATTTTAACCTTTTTAGGTCATGTATTTTAGGCATCCAATAGGACATTCATACTTTGAGAAGATGCCTTCTTGCTGTGAACTCTGTTGCTTGTGTTTGTGTCTTTCTTGAATTCTCTTAATTCTTGTTTTGAATCTTGATAACCAAGTGTTTCAGTGGTGTTAAAATCGGAGGATTGGATTGGTGAGTGAAAAACTGCTTTGCAAAGGCTTTGTTCAACTATAGTGATGGTTTATAACAATCTAGCTCTATCTCGGTTTTAATTTATAGTTGAGACTTGTGATTTTTATTCTCCAAATAAGAGATCGTTGGTTATTTAAGTATAGAGATCGTGTGTATTTTTTTTGAGAAAGAGTGGGCTTGTTTTCAAGGAAAGAAAAATCTTGGTAGTTGTGAGAGTGGGGGAGTTATTTTTTAACTTTACATTGTTTATCCTCTTCCTACTTCTACCACATACTTTTATCCAAATTGGGAAGTTAAGTTTTTTTCTACTCTTTTTCTCTTTCAATTTTACTGCTAAGATTGGTGGTCTCTCGAGGATAGATATTATCGGTGGTCGGTATTTTTACTTAGTCTCTTATTAATCTCAATTAAACTAATCTACTCCTAAGAAAGCAATAGTCATTGATTCAGGTATAAGTTTTATGCTAAAACTTGAATCTAAAAGGATTTAAATGAAATGAGGGTTTAAGGTGTTCGGTTCGTCTCCACGATCAATCGGTTTTTGCTGAGGTATTAATCCACTACTCGGGGTTGTCAATCCCGAGCCTCAACAAAATCCGATTAATGGTTCTAAACGAACTTAAACCCTAAACCCGTAATTTCTAAATGAATTGCATCAAATGTAAATTAAAGCTTGCTTGAAAGTAATTAATTAATGAAATTAGTTTAACCCTAATTAAAAGACTTAAATAAATTAAGACTAGTTGATCAAGAAAAGCTTGCAATTAAAAGAGAAGTCATGGAGGGAAAATCAAAGCATTTGAGATTGAAATTGGTCAAAAGGCATTAAATGTAAAAAAAAAAAAAAGTCAAATTTTCCAAAGAGACAAAGTTCATAAATCTTTTAAGGACTAAGAGCATGTCTAACTAAAAGGGGTAAAAAGCTTCAAACCAACATCCATGGAGTTTTGCTAGAACAAGAACAACTAGAATCTAAAAATGAGAAATTAAAGAACAATGGAAGGAAAAACAACACAAACCCAAGCTTAATAACCAACACAACAACAAGAACAATCAATCAATAACAAAACATAATAGTAAAGGGAAAGAGCACCACCAAATTGCATTAAACTCCAAAGCTTCAAATCTACTACAACCTTCAATAGAAAATCAAGTCTTTAACACTAAGCAACAACAAGGGATGGAGATGTCACCTTCTCCACAACTCAACAAGGAAATTATCACAAACTAACTAACCAAACTAACTAAACTAAGCTAATCTAAAAATCATAAACTAGGTTTCTAAAGCCAAAGGAGTGAAAAGGGGGCTCGGAGGAAATGGAACAAATCCAAATTCCACCAAGGAGAGTTGTTTTTTTTTGTGGATAATGGGTGGGAATCATATATGGGTAGATAAGGGGCAAAATGGTCTTTTTTTTCCAAAATTACACATCCTCAGCATTTCAGTCGATCGACTGGGAGTTCAGTCAATCGACTACGAGTCTATCGACTGCTTCATCCTCGAACAGCCAAACTTTCTGCCGAGCAGTCGATCGACTGAAACGCAGTCGATCGACAGACAAATATACGGAATCAGCCATCGATGTCTTCATATGAAAATTTTCCCTTCCTCTTGGATTTCATTTGGCATTTAATTTGTGTCATTTATAATTTTTCTCCGAGAGTTATGGGCTCCGCACCAAAACCAGCGATAAGCGAGGCCACGGTTAACTGTCTCCACTGAAAGCTGCTTTTTATTATTCTTAAACTCATATTTTGGGATTTTTGTAAACACAAAAGTTTTAGACATTTTTCTCAGCTTCCAATGATATAAGGTGGAGGCAAATGGCACAATTGTTTTTGGAGTTATGCTTGTATTACGACAACTGAGACATCCACCAAGCGAATGCAAGAGTTGACAGTGAAAATGGCCACATTTCTCGTCATTTCCGGTCGATCCTCACACCAAAGATATGTTGTGGATTGGCAATGAGTTTCTCGGGTTTGAATCATCTTCCGACTTCTTCGTAGGCCCACTTTGACCAAAGTTGACCTTCAAAACAAAAACTAAGAAAATATAAGAAAAACTACTAAAAACAAAGAAAACACTACAAAACCTAAAACTAACAAAATAGGGCAAAACAACTCCTAATACCCATAGATGCAAGCAAAACACATGCAAACACAACACAAAAAGGTAACAAAAATGCGTACAAAAAAGTACAAATCAACCACCCCACACTTAGAATGATTGCTTGTCCTCAAGCAATACTAATCTAGATTTACGAAACTACCCCGAATGATCCTAAACTAATGCACAAACCTAATTCGAGACGTCGTATGCTACAATGCTTGTTAACTTAGCTAAAAGGACGATAATGATGTGTTGACAAATAAAGTTTAGATCGACTCCCGAAACATAAAAATACTAGGTAACCCTCCAAGTCGGTCCCCTCGTCCTTGCCCCGGCTAAGGTCTATCCACGATCGAACCGTTAACCGGATCCCTACTAGCCCCAATCGTCTACAACTCTCTTTAACAAACAAAATCTAAAAATAAGAAGAAAGAGGAAACGTGCAAGAGTTGCACATTTTATTACTTAATAACGACAAGAATTTATAACTTATCCTTGTTTATTCATCATCATTTTTTTTTCTTCTTTTTTTTTTCTTTTTCTCTCAATCAAAAACATTGTAAGTTGCTAGTAATAACGTACAATCCAAGTTGTTGATTTCTCTTTGTATATCTCTTGTACTTAAGTGTCTCATCTCCTTGGGTACCAAAAGAA